>SJYX01011335.1:391543-458095 GCA_006410675.1 Oreotragus oreotragus | reverse complement strand
TCACATGCTAGTAAAGTAATGCTCAAAATTCTCCAAGCCAGGCCTCAGCAACACATGAACCATGAACTTCCAGATGTTCAAGCTCATTTTAGAAAAGGCAGAGAAACCAAATATCAAATTGCCAACATCCTCTGGATCATGGAAAAACCAAGAGAGTTCCAGAAAAACATGTATTTCTGCTTTATTGACTATGCCAAAGCCTTTGACTGTGTGGATCACAATAAACTGTGGAAAATTCTGAAAGAGATGGGAATAACAGACCACCTGACCTGCCTCTTGAGAAATCTGTATGCAGATCAGGAAGCAGCAGTTAGAACTGGATATGGAACAAGAGACTGGTTCCAAATAGCAAAAGGAGTACGTCAAGGCTGTCACCTTGCTTATTTAACTTATATGCAGAGTACATCATGAGAAATGCTGGGCTGGAAGAAACACAGGCTGGAATCAAGATTGCTGGGAGAAATATCAATAACCTCAGATATGCAGATGACACCACCCTTACAGCAGAAAGTCAAGAGGAATTAAAAATCCTCTTGATGAAAGTGAAAGAGGAAAGTGGAAAAGTTGGCTTAAAGCTCAACATTCAGAAAACAAAGATCATGGCATCTGGTCCCATCACTTCATGGGAAATAGATGTCGGCAGAAACAGTATCAGACTTTATTTTGGGGGCTCCAAAATCACTGGAGATGGTGACTGTATCCATGAAATTAAAAGACGCTTACTCCTTAGAAGAAAAGCTATGATCAACCTAGATAGCATATTCAAAAACAGAGACATTACTTTGCCAACCAAGTACAACTAGTCAAAGCTATTTTTTTTCCTGTGGTCATGTATGGATGTGAGAGTTGGACTGTGAAGAAGGCTGAGTGCCGAAGAATTGATGCTTTTGAACTGTGGTGTTGGAGAAGACTCTTGAGAGTCCCTTGGACTGCAAGGAGATCCAACCAATCCATTCTGAAGATCAGCCCTGGGTGTTCTTTGGAAGGAATGATGCTAAAGCTGAAACTCCAGTACTTTGGCCACCTCATGGGAAGAGTTGGCTCATTGAAAAAGACTCTGATGCTGGGAGGGATTGGGGGTAGGAGGTGTAGGGGACGACAGAGGATGAGATGGCTGGATGGCATCACTGACTCAATGGACGTGAATCTGAGAGAACTCCAAGAGTTGGTGATGGACAGGGAGGCCTGGCGTGCTGCGATTCACTGAGTTGCAAAAAGTCTGACACGACTGAGCGACTGAACTGAACTGAACTCATTTGTTTATTTTTGTTTTTATTTCAATTTCTCTGGGAGTTGGGTCTTAGAGGATCTTGCTGCGATTTATGTCGGAGAGTGTTCTGCCTATGTTTTCCTCTAGGAGTTTTATAGTTTCTGGTCTTAGGTTTAGATCTTTATTCCATTTTGAGTTTATTTTTGTGTATGGTGTTAGAAAGTTTTTTAGTTTCAATCTTTTACAAGTAGTTTACCAGTTTTCCCAGCAGCACTTGTTAAAGAGACTGTCTTTTGTCTATTGCATAGGACAGTATGGTA
Organism: Oreotragus oreotragus; assembly: GCA_006410675.1. Taxonomy (NCBI): domain Eukaryota; kingdom Metazoa; phylum Chordata; class Mammalia; order Artiodactyla; family Bovidae; genus Oreotragus; species Oreotragus oreotragus. The sequence continues at coordinate 456,565 of SJYX01011335.1, read as the reverse complement.
CTGGCACAGAGACAGAAATATAGATCAGTAAAACAAAATAGAAAGCCCAGAGATAAATCCTTGCACCTAAGCAATGTCTTTTAAAATTAAAAATATATTTATCAAGAGTTAAGTTCACTCGCTCAGTCACGTCTGACTCTTTGTGACCCCATGAATCACAGCACGCCAGGCCTCCCTGTCTATCACCAAATCCCAGAGTTTACTCAAACTCAACTCCATCAAGTCAATGATGCCATTCAGCCATCTCATCCTCTGACGTCCCCTTCTCCTCCTGCCCCCAATCCCTCCCAGCATCAGAGTGTATTCCAATGAGTCAACTCTTCACATGAGGTGACCAAACTATTGGAGTTTAAGCTATAGAATCAGTCCTTCCAATGAACACTCAGGACTTATCTCCTTTAGAATGGACTGGTTGGGTCTCTTGCAGTCCAAGGGACTCTCAAGAGTCTTCTCCAACACCACAGTTCAAAAACATCAATTCTTCAGTGCTCAGCCTTCTTCACAGTCCAACTCTCACATACATACATGACCACAGGAAAAACCATAGCATTGACTAGACGGACCTTTGTTGGTAAAGTAATGTTTCTGCTTTTGAATATGCTATCTAGGTTGGTCCTAACTTTCCTTCGAAGGAGTATGCGTCTTTTAATTTCATGGCTGCAATCACCATTTGCAGTGATCTTCAGTTCAGTTCAATTCAGTTCAGTCACTCAGTTGTGTNCATTGACTAGACGGACCTTTGTTGGTAAAGTAATGTTTCTGCTTTTGAATATGCTATCTAGGTTGGTCCTAACTTTCCTTCGAAGGAGTATGCGTCTTTTAATTTCATGGCTGCAATCACCATTTGCAGTGATCTTCAGTTCAGTTCAATTCAGTTCAGTCACTCAGTTGTGTCCGACCTTTGCAATCCCATGAATCGCAGCACGCCAGGCTTCCTTGTTCATCACCATCTCCCGGAGTTCACTCAGACTCACGTCCATCGAGTCCGTGATGCCATCCAGCCATCTCATCCTCGGTCGTCCCCTTCTCCTCCTGCCCCCAATCCCTCCCAGCATCAGAGTCTTTTCCAATGAGTCAACTCTTCGCATGAGGTGGCCAAAGTACTGGAGTTTCAGCTTTAGCATCATTCCTTCCAAAGAAATCCCAGGGTTGATCTCCTTCAGAATGGACTGGTTGGATCTCCTTGCAGTCCAAGGGACTCTCAAGAGTCTTCTCCAACACCACAGTTCAAAAGCATCGATTCTTCGGCGCTCAGCTTTCTTCACAGTCCAACTTTCACATCCATACATGACCACAGGAAAAACCATAGCCTTGACTAGGCGGACCTTAGTCGGCAAAGTAATGTCTCTGCTTTTGAATATACTATCCAGGTTGGTCATAACTTTTCTTCCAAGGAGTAAGCGTCTTTTAATTTCATGGCTGCAGTCACCATCTGCAGTGATTTTGGAGCCCAAAAAAATAAAGTCTGACACTGTTTCCACTGTTTCCCCATCTATTTCCCATGAAGTGATGGGACCGGATGCCATGATCTTCGTTTTCTGAATGTTGAGCTTTAAGCCAACTTTTTCGCTCTCCTCCTTCACTTTCATCAAGAGGCTTTTTAGCTCCTCCTCACTTTCTGCCATAAGGGTGGTGTCATCAGCATATCTGAGGTTATTGATATTTCTCCCGGCAATCTTGATTCCAGCTTGTGTTTCTTCCAGTCCAGCGTTTCTCATGATGTACTCTGCATATAAGTTAAATAAGCAGGGAGACAATATACAGCCTTGACGTACTCCTTTTCCTATTTGGAACCAGTCTGTTGTTCCATGTCCAGTTCTAACTGTTGCTTCCTGACCTGCATACAGATTTCTCAAGAGGCAGGTTAGGTGGTCTGGTATTCCCATCTCTTTCAGAATTTTCCACAGTTTATTGTGATCCACACAGTCAAAGGCTTTGGCATAGTCAATAAAGCAGAAATAGATGTTTTTCTGGAACTCTCTTGCTTTTTCCATGATCCAGCGGATGTTGGCAATTTGATCTCTGGTTCCTCTGCCTGTTCTAAAACCAGCTTGAACATCAGGGAGTTCACGGTTCACATATTGCTGAAGCCTGGCTTGGAGAATTTTGAGCATTACTTTACTAGCGTGTGAGATGAGTGCAATTGTGCGGTAGTTTGAGCATTCTTTGGCATTGCCTTTCTTTGGAATTGGAATGAAAACTGACCTTTTCCAGTCCTGTGGCCACTGCTGAGTTTTCCAAATTTGCTGGCATATTGAGTGCAGCACTTTCACAGCATCATCTTCCAGGATTTGAAACAGCTCAACGGGAATTCCATCACCTCCACTAGCTTTGTTCTTAGTGATGCTTTCTAAGGCCCACTTGACTTCACATTCCAAGATGTCTGGCTCTAGATTAGTGATCACATCCTCATGATTATCTGGGTCGTGAAGATCTTTTCTGTACAGTTCTTCTGTGTATTCTTGCCACCTCTTCTTAATATCTTCTGCTTCTGTTAGGTCCATACCATTTCTATCCTTTATCGAGCCCATCTTTGCATGAAATGTTCCCTTGGTATCTCCAATTCTCTTGAAGAGATCTCTAGTCTTTCCCATTCTGTTGTTTTCCTCTATCTCTTTGCATTGATTGCTGAAGAAGGCTTTCTTATCTCTTCTTGCTATTCTTTGGAACTCTGCATTCAGATGCTTATATCTTTTCTTTTCTCCTTTGCTTTTCGCCTCTCTTCTTTTCAGTGCTATTTGTAAGGCTTCTCCAGACAGCCATTTTGCTTTTTTGCATTTCTTTTCCATGGGGATGGTCTTGATCCCTGTCTCCTGTACAATGTCACGAACCTCATTCCATAGTTCATCAGGAACTCTGTCTATCAGATCTAGGCCCTTAAATCTATTTCTCACTTCCACTGTATAATCATAAGGGATTTGATTTAGGTCATACCTGAATGGTCTAGCGGTTTTCCCTACTTTCTTCAATTTAAGTCTGAATTTGGAAATAAGGAGTTCATGATCTGAGCCACAGTCAGCTCCTGGTCTTGTTTTTGTTGACTGTATAGAGCTTCTCCATCTTTGGCTGCAAAGAATATAATCAATCTGATTTCGGTGTTGACCATCTGGTGATGTCCATGTGTAGAGTCTTCTCTTGTGTTGCTGGAAGAGGGTGTTTGCTATGACCAGTGCATTTTCTTGGCAAAACTCTATTAGTCTTTGCCCTGCTTCATTCCGCATTCCAAGGCCAAATTTGCCTGTTACTCCAGGTGTTTCTTGACTTCCTACTTTAGCATTCCAGTCCCCTATAATGAAAAGGACATCTTTTTTGGGTGTTAGTTCTACAAGGTCTTGTAGGTCTTCATAAAACCGTTCAACTTCAGCTTCTTCAGCATTACTGGTTGGGGCATAGACTTGGATAACTGTGATATTGAATGGTTTGCCTTGGAAACGAACAGAGATCATTCTGTCGTTTTTGAGATTGCATCCAAGTACTGCATTTCGGACTCTTTTGTTGACCATGATGGCTACTCCATTTCTTCTGAGGGATTCCTGCCCGCAGTAGTAGATATAATGGTCATCTGAGTTAAATTCACCCATTCCAGTCCATTTTAGTTCGCTGATTCCTAGAATGTCGACGTTCACCCTTGCCATCTCTTGTTTGACCACTTCCAATTTGCCTTGATTCATGGACCTGACATTCCAGGTTCCTATGCAATATTGCTCTTTACAGCATTGGATCTTGCTTCTATCACCAGTCACATGCACAACTGAGTATTGTTTTTGCTTTGGCTCCATCCCTTTATTCTTTCTGGAGTTATTCCTCCACTGATCTCCAGTAGCATATTGGGCACCTACTGACCTGGGGAGTTCCTCTTTTTGGTATCCTATCATTTTGCCTTTTCATACTGCTCATGGGGTTCTCAAGGCAAAAATACTGAAGTGGCTTGCCATTCCCTTCTCCAGTGGACCACATTCTGTCAGACCTCTCCACCATGATCCGCCTGTCTTGGGTTGCCCCGCAGGCATGGCTTGGTTTCATTGAGTTAGACAAGGCTGTGGTCCTAGTGTGATTAGATTGACTAGTTTTCTGTGAGTATGGTTTCAGTGTTTTTGCCCTCTGGTGCCCTCTTGTAACACCTACCATATTACTTGGGTTTCTCTTACCTTGGGCGTGGGGTATCTCTTCACGGCGCTCCAGCAAAGCGCAGCCACTGCTCCTTACCTTGGATGAGGGGTATCTCCTCACTGCCACCCTTCCTGACTTTCAACGTGGGATAGCTCCTCTAGGCCCTCCTGCGCCTGCGCAGCCACCGCTCCTCACCACAGTGATCTTGGAGCCCCCCAAAATAAAATCAGACACTGTTTCCCCATCTATTTGCCATGAAGTGATGGGACCAGATGCCATGATCTTCTTTTTCTGAATGTTGAGCTTTAAGCCAACTTTTTCACTCTACTCTCACACTTTCATCAGGAGACATTTTAGTTCATCTTCACTTTCTGTCATAACGGTGGTGTCATCTGCATATCTGAGATTATTGATATTTCTCCTGGCAATCCTGATTCCAGCTTGTGCTTCTTCCAGCCCAGTGTTCCTCATGATGTACTCTGCATAGAAGTTAAAGAAGCAGGGTGACAATATACAGCCTTGACGTACTCCTTTTCCTATTTGGAATCAGTCTGTTGCTCCATGTCCAGTTCTAACTGTTCCTGACCTGCATATAGGTTTCTCAAGAGGCAGGTCAGGTGGTCTGGTATTCCCATCTTTTTCAGAATTTTCCAGAGTTTATTGTGAATCACACAGTTAAAGGCTTTGGCATAGTCAATAAAGCAGAAATACATGTTTTTCTGGAACTCCCTTGCTTTTTCCATGATCCAGAGGATGTTGGCAATTTGATCTCTGGTTCCTCTGCCTTTTCTAAAACCAACTTGAACATCTGGAAGTTCGAGGTTCACATTTTGCTGAAGCCTGGCTTGGAGAATTTTGAGCATTACTTTACTAGCGTGTGAGATGAGTGCAATTGTGCGGTAGTTTGAGCATTCTTTGGCACTGTCTTTCTTTGAGATTGGAATGAAACTGACCATTTCCAGTCCTGTGGCCACTGCTGAGTTTTCCATATTTGCTGGCATATTGAGTGCAGCACTTTCACAGCATCATCTTTCAGGATTTGAAATAGCTCAACTGGAATTCCATCACCTCCACTAGCTTTGTTCATAGTGATGCTTCCTAAGGCCCACTTGACTTCACATTCCAGGATGTCTGGCTCTAGGTGAGTGGTCAAGCCATCATGATTATCTTGGTCGTGAAGATTTCTTTTGTGTATTCTTGCCACCTCTTCTTAATATCTTCTGCTTCTGTTAGGTCCATACCATTTCTGTCCTTTATTGAGCCCATCTTTGCATGCTATGTTCCTTTGGTGTCTCTAATTTTCTTGAAGAGATCTCTAGTCTTTCCCATTCTGTTGTTTTTCTCTATTTCTTTTCATTGATTGCTGAGGAATGCTTTCTTATCTCTCTTTGCTATTCTTTGAAACTCTGCATTCAGATGCTTATATCTTTCCTTTTCCCCTTTGCTTTTCCATTCTCTTCTTTTCAGAGTTATTTGTAAGGCCTCCTCAGACAGCCATTTTACTTTTTTTCATTTCTTTTTCTTGGTGATGGCCTTTATCCCTGTCTCCTGTCAATGTCATGAATCTCATTCCATAGTTCATCAGGCACCCTGTCTATCAGATCTAGTCCCTTAAATCTATTTCTTACTTCCACTGTATACTCATAAGGGATTTTATTTAGGATATACAGGAATGGTCTAGTCATTTTCCCTACTTTCTTTAATTTAGGTCTGAATTTGGCAATAAGGATTCATCATCTGAGCCACAGTCAGGTCCTGGGCTTGTTTTTGCTAACTGTATAGAGCTTCTCCATCTTTGGCTACAAAGACTGAAGTCCATCTGATTTCAGTGATGACCATCTGGTGATGTCAATCTGTAGAGTCTTCTCTTGTGTTTTGGAAGAGGGTGTTTGCTGTGACCAGTGCGTTCCTTTAGCAAAACTCTATTAGCCTTTGCCCTGCTTCATTCTGTATTCTGAGGCCAAATCTGTCTGTCACTCCTGGTGTTTATTGACTTCCTACTTTTGCATTGCAGTCCCCTATAATGAAAAGGACATCTTTTTTGGGTGTTAGTTCTAAAAGGTCTTGTAGGTCTTCATAGAACTGTTCAACTTCAGCTTCTTCAGCACTAGTGGTTGGGGCATGTGCTTGGATTGCCGTGATATTGAATGGTTTGCCTTGGAAACGAACAAAGATCATTCTGTCGTTTTTGAGATTGCATCCAAGTACTGCATTTTGGACTCTTTTGTTGACCACGATGGCTACTCCATTTCTCCTAAGGGATTCCTGCCCACAGTAGTAGATACAATGGTCATCTGAATTAAATTCCCGATTCCAGTCCATTTTAGTTAGCTGATTCCTAGAATGTCAACATTCACTTTTGCCATCTTCTGTTTGACCGCTTCCAATTTACCTTGATTCATGAACCTAGCATTCCGGGTTCCTATGCAGTATTGCTCTTTACAGGATTGGACCTTGCTTCTATCACCAGTCACATCCACAGCTGGGTATTGTTTTTGCCTTGGCTCCATCTCTTCATTCTTTCTGGAGTTATTTCTCCACTGATCTCCAGTAGCAGATTACCGACCTGGGGAGTTCCTTTCTCAGTATCCTATCATTTTGCCTTTTTATGTTGTTCATGGGATTCTCAATTTACCATAAGACTAGTAATTCTAATTTGAGAAAAATAAATGATCCAATCAAAAAATGGGCCAAAGAACTAAAAGACATTTCTCCAAAGAAGAGATACAGATGGCTAACAAAACATAAAAGATGCTCAACATTACTCATTATCAGAGAAATGCAAATCAAAACCACAATGAGGTACTATTTCACGCCAGTCAGAATGGCTGCGAGCCAAAAGTCTACAAGCAGTAAATGCTGGATAAGGTGTGGAGAAAAGGGAACCTTCTTACACTATTGTTGGGAATGCAAACTAGTACAGCCATATGGAGAGCAGTATGGAGATTCCTTAAAAAACTGGAACTAGAACTGCCTTATGACCCAGCAATCCCACTGCTGGGCATACACACCAAGAAAACCAGAATTGAAAGAGACACGTGTACCCCAATGTTCATCGCCTCACTGTTTGTAATAGCCAGGACATGGAAGCAACCTAGATGTCCATCAGTAGAAGAATGGATAAGAAAGCAGTGGTACGTATACACAATGGAGTATTACTCAGTCATTAAAAAGAATACATTTCAATCAGTTCTAATGAGGTGGATGAAACTGGAGCCTATTATACAGAGTGAAGTAAGCCAGAAAGAAAAACACCAATACAGTATACTGACACATATATATGGAATTTAGAAAGATGATAACAATAACCCTGTATGTGAGGCAGCAAAAGAGACACAGATGTATAGAATAGTCTTTTGGACTCTGTGGGAGAGGGAGAGGGTGGGATGTTTTGGGAGAATGGCATTGAAACATGTATACTATCATGTAAGAAATGAATCACCCGTCCAGGTTCGATACATGATACAGGATGCTTTGGGCTGGTGCACTAGGATGTCCCAGAGGGATGGTACAGGGAGGGAGGTGGGAAGGGGATGCAGGATGGGGAACATGTGTATATTTGTGGCAGATTCATGTTGATATATGGCAAAACCAATACAATATTGTAATTAGCCTCCAATTAAATAAATAAATTGAAATTAAAAAATAAATGGGTAATTACTGAAAAGAAATAAAAACTTTTTTTCACACAAAAATCTATATGAAAATATTTACAACATCTTTCCTCAAAAACTGGATTGTCAAAAACTGGAAACAACTCAAATGTCCCTTAACTGGTGATGGCTAAACAAACTAGTACCCTCATATAATGGAATACTAATATTAACATTATAAAGAAATACTAATATGCATTAAAAAAGTAACAAAACTATTGATATATATGACAAAATGGATGAATTGCAAACCCATCGTGCTAAGTGAAGGAAGGCAGGCCCAAAGAATACAGCTGAATGGTTTTATTTATATTCAGCCAGTTCAGTTCAGTTCAGTTCAGTCGCTCAGTCGTGTCCAACTCTTTGCGACCCCATGAATAGCAGCACGCCAGGCCTCCTTGTTCATCACCATCTCCCGGAGTTCACTCAGACTCACCTCCATTGAGTCCATGATGCCATCCAGCCATCTCATCCTTGGTCGTCCCCTTCTCCTCCTGCCCCCAATCCCTCCCAGCATCAGAGTCTTTTCCAATGAGTCAGCTCTTCTCATGAGGTGGCCAAACTACTGGACTTTCAGCTTTAGCATCATTCCTTCCAAAGAAATCCCAAGGTTGATCTCCCTCAGAATGGACTGGTTGGATCTCCTTGCAGTCCAAGGGACTCTCAAGAGTCTTCTCCAACACCACAGTTCAAAAGCATCGATTCTTTGGTGCTCAGCTTTCTTCACAGTCCAACTTTCACATCCATACATGACCACTGGAAAAACCATAGCCTTGACTAGATGGACCTTAGTCGGCAAAGTAATGTCTCTGCTTTTGAATATACTATCTAGGTTGGTCATAATTTTTCTTCCAAGGAGTAAGCATCTTCTAATTTCATGGCTATAGTCACCATCTGCAGTGATTTTGGAGCCCAAAATGATAAAGTCTGACACTGTTTCCACTGTTTCCCCATCTATTTCCCATGAAGTGATGGGACCGGTTGCCATGATCTTCGTTTTCTGAATGTTGAGCTTTAAGCCAACTTTTTCACTCTCCTCTTTCACTTTCATCAAGAGGCTCTTTAATTTCTCTTCACTTTCTACCATAGGGTGGTGTCATCTGCATATCTGAGGTTATTGATATTTCTCCCGGTAATCTTGATTCCAGCTTGTGTTTCTTCTAGTCCAGCGTTTCTCATGATGTACTCTGCATATAAGTTAAGTAAGCAGGGTGACAATATACAGCCTTGACATACTCCTTTTCCTATCTGGAACCAGTCTGTTTTTCCATGTCCAGTTCTAACTGTTGTTTCCTGACCTGCATACAGATTTCTCAAGAGGCAGGTTAGGTGGTCTGGTATTCCCATCTCTTTCAGAATTTATATTACATTTGGTAAAAGGCAATACAATAGAGACAAAAAAGCAAACAGATCATGGCTGCCAAGGACTAGGAGTTGACTACAAAAAGATAGGATGATATTTTGAGGAATGATGGAGCCATCTATATCTTGGCTGTGTTTACCAAACCTCATGGCACTGTACACTTTTCAAAATTAAGGATTAAACTGTTTCTGAAACAAGATCTTATAAAATTTCTAAGTTAAAATGTATGGCCCCTGTTTCTTCTAAATTAGTTTTAAATTAGTCAGTGAGTGTTATTTTACATATTTATCTTCAAATTCAAGTCAGGAAGCTTGATACATAAACATTCAAGCCTAAATTTTTAAAATGAAATTCTAAAATGCAGCATGAATTAGTTATACAACTTTGAATAATATAGTTTATTTATAACAAAAATTCAAATTAAACTCATTAGCTCCTTGTGTTCTAAGTAACTTAATGAAAAAAGATACCAACTTGTTTAATTACAATGGGGAAAAAAAAGAAAATCTAATGAGCATGAGTATCTGGAAAATAGAACAAGCATTTTTCCAATAATAAAAGATTAAAAGACAAAGGAACTATCTACAGAGTATGGGTGTAAATAATGGTTGTACCTCGAGAATTGTATGTAAAACAGAACAGGTAAAGAAACATTACTAATGGAGAAAAAGTAGGAAAATGTAAGATCTGCAGCAATTTCAGTGTGAAAGAAACATTACTCATGGAGAAAAAGTAAGAAGATGTAAGATCTGGAGCAGTTCCGTGTGAAAGCTGGAGATGTGGGAGTACTCTGCAGTTTATAAAGACATTTGAGTTGATTACACCTCAGAATAAAGACAAGGGAAAAGAGGTACAAAGGAAAGACCATGGGGTGAAATCTGTGTATTAATAGATATGTGGAAACAGGTAAAGAAGAAAGAGGGAGGAATGTGGCCAAAGTGGGAAGATAACAGCAGGGGTTATTAAAATATACTCAGCTAGAGACTGAAATTAATCTTCTTACATGCCATTTCCCATTTAACCTTTCTGAAAATATAAGAGAAAATCAAATGACAGGAGGTTAGTGATCAGTAGGAATGGAAATTCGATCTGTTTCATCCCAAATCTCATCCTCTCATTTTTATCACAATTTTTCTGAGTTCATGGATACACTGTTGATCTTCTGTTATATTTATCAAATGATTCTCTATGAATTGCTGCTACTGCTAAGTCACTTCAGTCATGTCCAACTCTGTGCAACCCCATAGATGGCAGCCCACCAGGCTCCGCCATCCCTGGGATTCTCCAGGCAAGAACACTGGAGTGGGTTGCCATTTCCTTCTCTAATGCATGAAAGTGAAAAGTGAAAGTGAAGTCGCTCAGTCATGTCTGACTCTTAGCGACCCTATGGACTGCAGCCCACCAGGCTCCTTCATCCATGGGATTTTCCAGGCAAGAGTACTGGAGTGGGGTGCCATTGCCTTCTCCGTCTCTATGAACAACTGGGATATAAATGTCCACATGCCATTGAGATGGCAATCATCAGTGATTGCATCCTTTCAGTGCTAGCTACTGAGCCCTGAAGTAACCCAGGAAGAATACCTGGTATCTCACAGCCATCAAACTGTAGCCACTCCCTAAGGTGAGTCCTGAGAAAAGGAAGCTCAAGATATGAAGACACAGGAATCTGGTCCCAGATTGCTGAAGTGTATATCAAAGGAATAATTTCAGTGAGCCCAGAGTCTTCTCCTGTAAACATAAACAGAAAAGTGCTAAATTCTTTAACTTGGAATATCTGTTTTGTTTGTTTGTTTTAATTCGCAAAAATACTTTTGTTGTTCAGACTACCTACCCTTTGTTGCAATGCTTCAATATAACCTGCCTCCTCTCCCTGCCTCCTCAGAGCAAGTCTCACAGGATCACTTAAAATACTGTCTCTCAGACTTGAAGCATTAAAAGTTCTCACTGAATAAAACATAACTCTCAACTTTTATGTTGTGAATAATTTTTTAAATCAACACCATATTCCACATAATAGAGAGTTTAGGTGAGGTGAAGTTGCTCAGTCATGTCTGACTCTTTGCAACCCCATGGACTGTAACCTACTAGGCTTCTCCGTCCATTGGATTCTCCAACAAGAATACTGGAGTGTATTGCCATTTCCTTCTCCAGGGGATCTTCCCAACCCAGGGATCGAACCCAGATCTCCCGCACTGGAGGCAGATGCTTTAACCTCTGAGCCACCAGGGAAGCCCCAATAGAGAGTTTACTTTTTATTAATAGTGGGAAATTAAACAAATAATATTTTCAGTTCTTAACCATAATTATCATTTTTCTGATCCAGTAATTAAATACAGACCTTCCTCTTAACTTCAATTTGTTCAAAAACAAACAAAAGAACAAAAACAAATAACTCTCTCATCTTGTGTCATATGATAAATTAGGGACATATTCAGATGCTTCTTAAAAATCTGTTGTATTTTAGAACATTCTTATCCAAAGCTTCTATCCTTTTTCTCTAAGAGCTAGTGGATTCAGAAGAATGATGGTTTTGTTGGGGTAAAAAACAACTTTAAAGAATGAGATTCATGAGTCATTTTTGAGTTATCCACTTGTTAAACATGTAAAAGAATGATTGAGGAATATGAAAGACAGCTTGGTGCGTTCAACTCTATGTCTCAACATACAGAGACACAGAGAAGGTATTTGTTTGAGGGAAGAGAAGTTACTAAGTAGCATGTCAAAACTCTGAGGTAATTAAATTCAAGAAATCCAGGATAACTAATCCCAATGCTCACCCCCTACCTTTATAGGAAATTGAATAGAAAGAAACATACTTTCTTGTAACGATCTTTCACTTTAACAAACATTTATTAACTCTTTGAATATGGAAGGCAAGGACAATTTCTGATCTCTGATTCTACTTTTATTATAATTTATTATCATTGTTTCATAAGAAAATAACCCAACTTTAATCAAATTTAAATTTAAAATAATATATTTGTTACTAAGGAGAAAAGTTTAGAAAATAATTTCATACATTTTGCAGTTGGCATCCAACACAAAGAACACAAGCGCAGACACACATAGAACACAGGCGTATAAAGAATTTTGAACCTAAAGTTGAATACGCAGTAACATGCGCAAGCAACAGATTCGCAGGTAACGTATATATAATATCTTTTTCTAAACTTTTCCTATTTCTTTATCTAAAATGATAAAAGCAATCACATGGAAGCCATAAGTAGAGGATAGTTGATTGATTTAAAGAACTCAAGAAGCCCTTAAACAATAAATTCCAATTATTTGAAAGCAAAAACCTTAGTAACAAAAACAAGAATGAGAATGTAACTTAGAGTGTTGGGATATTAAAGTGCTTTGTTTCAACAATTCATTATTAAATTGCATGCAAAAATAAGGACCTTGTAAAACTACTGTTGACAAAAATCATGCCTTAAAGCTAGTGGAAATGATGGAATTCCAGTTGAGCTGTTTCAGATCTTGAAAGATGATGCTGTGAAAGTGCTGCACTCAATATGCCAGCAAATTTGGAAAACCCAGCAGTGGCCACAGGACTGGAAAAGGTCAGCTTTCATTCCAATTCCAAAGAAAGGCAGTGCCAAAGAATGCTCAAACTACCGCACAACTGCACTCATTTCACATGCGAGTAAAGTAATGCTCAAAATTCTCCAAGCCAGGCTTCAACAATACGTGAACCGTGCACTTCCAGATGTTCAAATTGGTTTTAGAAAGGCAGAGGAACCAGAGATCAAATTGCCAGCATCCACTGGATCATGGAAAAGCAAGAGAGTTCCAGAAAAACATCTATTTCTGCTTTATTGACTATGCCNTCTCCAAGCCAGGCTTCAACAATACGTGAACCGTGCACTTCCAGATGTTCAAATTGGTTTTAGAAAGGCAGAGGAACCAGAGATCAAATTGCCAGCATCCACTGGATCATGGAAAAGCAAGAGAGTTCCAGAAAAACATCTATTTCTGCTTTATTGACTATGCCAAAGCCTTTGACTGTGTGGATCACAATAAACTGTGGAAAATTCTGAAAGAGATGGAAATACCAGACCACCTGACCTGTCTCTTGAGAAACCTATATGTAAGTCAGGAAGCAACAGTTCGAACTGGATATGGAACAACAGACTGGTTCCAAATAGGAAAAGGAATACTTCAAGGCTGTATATTGTCACCCTGCTTCTTTAGCTTATATGCAGAGTACATCATAAGAAACTCTGGGCTGGAAGAAGTACAAGCTGGAATTAAGATTGTCGAGAGAAATATCAATAACCTCAGATATGCAGATGACACCAACCTTATGGCAGAAAGTGAAGAGGAAAAGCCTCTTGATGTATGTGAAAGAGGAGAGTGAAAAAGTTGGTTTAAAACTTAACATTCAGAAAATGAAGATCATGGCATCTGGTCCCATCACTTCATGGCAAATAGATGGGGAAACAGTGTCAGACTTTATTTTTGGGGGCTCCAAGATCACTGCAGATGGTGACTGCAGCCGTGAAATTAAAAGATGCTTACTCCTTGGAAGAAAAGCTATGGCCAACCTAAATAGCACATTGAAAAGCAGAGACATTACTTTGCCAACGAAAGTCGGTCTAGTCAACGCTATGTTTTTTCCAGTGGTCATGTATGGATGTGAGAGTTGGACTGTGAAGAAAGCTGAGGACCAAAGAATTGATGCTTTAGAACTGTGGTGCTGGAGAAGACTCTTGAGAATCCCTTGGACTGCAAAGACATCCAAGCAGTCCACTCGGAAGGAGATCGGCCCTGGGATTTTTTGGAAGGCATGAGACTAAAGCTGAAACTCCAGTACTTTGGCCACCTCATGTGAAGAGTTGACACATTGGAGAAGACTCTGATGCTTGGAGAGATTGGGGGCAGGAGGAAAGGGGACGACCGAGGATGAGATGGCTGGATGGCATCACTGACTCGATGGACATGAGTTTGAGTGAACTCCGTGAGTTGGTGATGGACAGTGAGGCCTGGAGTGCTGCGAATCATGGGGTTGCAAAGAGTCGGATACGACTGTGTGACTGAACTGAACTGAGGGTCATATAGGAGAAGGCAATGGCAGCCCACTCCAGTACTCTTGCCTGGACGGAGGAGCCTGGTGGGCTGCAGTCCATGGTGTCTGTAAGATTTAGCCAAGACTGAGCGACTTCCCTTTCACTTTTCACTTTCATGCACTGGAGAAGGAAATGGCAGCCCACTCCAGTGTTCTTGCCTGGAGAATACCAGGGATGGGGGAGCCAGGCGGGCTGCTGTCTATGGGGTCACACAGAGTCGGACAGGACTGAAGTGACTTAGCAACAGCAGCAGCAAGGACATATATGTAAATACACAATTAATTGTCTATGTTTTAAATAACTAAGTTTAATTTCTGAAACTCACAAATTCTATTGAAGTAATAGTTCTCCCTAATAAAATGAAAAGATGAATTTATATATTTTTTTAAAGAAGATACTTATAATAATAAATGGCAACCCACTCCAGTATTCTTGCCTGGAGAATCCCATGGACAGAGGAACCTGGCAGGCCATGGTCCATAGTGTCACAGAGAGTCAGACAGGACTGAAGCGAATAATCTTTCACCTGAACAATTTTAATTAAATGTTTAAAACAAAAAGTACACTTGATTCCTCTCTTCTGACTCTTTGTGACCCTGTGGTCTGTAGCCTGCCAGCCTCCACTGTCCATGGAGTTCTCCAGGCAAGAATGCTGGAGAGGGTTGCCATTTCCTTCTCCAGGGAATCTTCCTGACTCAGAGATCAGAGATCAAACTTGAGTTTCCTATATTGCAGGCTGATTCTTTACCATCTGAGCCTCTAGGGAAGTCCCAATAAATAATTCATTATAACATTAATCAAAGTTAAAATAACTATTTTAGATCTTTAGAGCATAGAACATACAAATAACTGCATATTTTTATCATTAAGCCAATTATTATATAACTACATATTTATAAATGAAGAAACATGCACACAGAATTGAATTAGCAGGCATCACACCTAGATTTATTCTATTGGAAATGAAACACTAATGCTTTCTCTAAAATCCAAATATTAATATTTTCCAATAATGTCCTATATAAAGCATATTCTTGACAAAAAGCAGCATTTAACAGGTGGCACACAGAAAACTAATTCAATAAGAATTCAATCTGGACACATATAATTACATATGCATATTACAACATACACATTCAGTTCAGTTCAGTTCATTTCAGTTGCTCAGTCGTGTCCGACTCTTTGCGACCCCATGAATTGCAGCACGCCATGAACATGGCCTCCCTGTTCATCACCAACTCCCGGAGTTCACTCAGACTCACGTCCTTCGAGTCCGTGATGCCATCCAGCCATCTCATCCTCAGTCGTCCCCTTCTCCTCCTGCCCCCAATCCCTCCCAGCATCAGAGTCTTCTCCAATGAGTCAGCTCTTCTCATGAGGTGGCCAAAGTACTGGACTTTCAGCTTTAGCATCATTCCTTCCAAAGAAATCCCAGGGTTGATCTCCTTCAGAATGGACTGGTTGGATCTCCTTGCAGTCCAAGGGACTCTCAAGAGTCTTCTCATTACAAATGTATAATCATGTATACGAAGTCAACCCTCAATATTCATTGGAAGGACTGATGCTGAAGCTGAAGCTCCAATACTTTGGCCATCTGATGTGAAGAACTAACTCACTGAAAAGACCCTCATGCTGGGAAAGATTGAATGCTGGAGGAAAAGGCAGACAACAGAGGATAAGATGGTTGGATGGCATCATCAACTCAATGGACATGAGTCTGAGCAAACTCTGAGAGATAGTGAAGGACAGGAAACCCTGGTGTGCTGTAGTTCATAAGGTCGCAAAGAGTCAGACACTACTTCGAAACTGAACAACAACAAGGCAATGAGACTCCTTTAGAAGACTCTGAAAGAGCCACAGTGTCAATAACAAGTGATGCCTCCAGAGAAATGACTGAGTCCCAGGCATTTCTTGTAGCTTTGCACCTATTTTGTTTGCAAAATAGTACATGGAGGAAGTACACCCTTATCATCTCTGGGCAACTGAGGTTCAGAGAGGCTTAGTAACTAGTCCAAGGTCACACAGCTGATAGCAAATTGAACTTGGGCATTCTGGCTTCATAACCTCTAATCTTAGCCACAAAGTGATCTTCCCCTCTTCATTTAGCCAGGCAACCTCTGAGGTTTTCTGTTCCAAGGCCTCTGCCTTCAGCTTTGTACACAGTTCAGTTCAGTTCAGTAGCTCAGTCATGTCCAACTCTTTGCAACCCCATGAACCACAGCACACCAGGCCTCCCTGTCCATTACCAACTCCTGGAGTCCACCCAAACCCGTGACCATTGAGTTGGTGATGTCATCTAACCATCTCATCCTCTGTTGTCCCCTTCTCCTCCTGCCCTCAATCTTTCCCAGCATCAGGGTCTTTTCAAATGAGTCAGCTCTTCGCATGAGGTGGCCAAAGTATTGGAGTTTCAGCTTCAATATCAGTCCTTCCAATGAACACCCAGGACTGATCTCCTTTAGGATGGACTGGTTGGATCTCCTTGCAGTCCAAGGGAATCTCAAGAGTCTTCTCCAACACCACAGTTCAAAAGCATGAATTCTTTGGCGCTCAGCTTTCTTTATAGTCCAACTCTCGCATTCATACATGACTACTGGAAAAACCATAGCCTTGACTAGACAGACCTTTGTTGGCAAAGTAATGTCTCTTATTTTCAATATACTATCTAGGTTGGTCATAACTTTCCTTCCAAGGAGTAAGCGTCTTTTAATTTCATGGCTGCAATCACCATCTGCAGTGATTTGGGAGTGCAGAAAAATAAAATTATACACAGAGAAAGGTTAAATGCCAAATTCAGGCATCAATATACCTAGGATTAAATTCAGTTCTGTAGAGATTTCTCTGGTGGTCCACTGGTTAAGACTCCACGCTTTCACTGCGGGAAGACCCAGTTTGATCCCTGGTCAAGGAACTAAGACCTCACATGCTGCATGCCCAAAATTTAAAAAAAAAAATTTTTTTTTTTTTACTTCTATAGCAACCAACTCAGCTGTGTGANCTCCAGGCAAGAATGCTGGAGAGGGTTGCCATTTCCTTCTCCAGGGAATCTTCCTGACTCAGAGATCAGAGATCAAACTTGAGTTTCCTATATTGCAGGCTGATTCTTTACCATCTGAGCCTCTAGGGAAGTCCCAATAAATAATTCATTATAACATTAATCAAAGTTAAAATAACTATTTTAGATCTTTAGAGCATAGAACATACAAATAACTGCATATTTTTATCATTAAGCCAATTATTATATAACTACATATTTATAAATGAAGAAACATGCACACAGAATTGAATTAGCAGGCATCACACCTAGATTTATTCTATTGGAAATGAAACACTAATGCTTTCTCTAAAATCCAAATATTAATATTTTCCAATAATGTCCTATATAAAGCATATTCTTGACAAAAAGCAGCATTTAACAGGTGGCACACAGAAAACTAATTCAATAAGAATTCAATCTGGACACATATAATTACATATGCATATTACAACATACACATTCAGTTCAGTTCAGTTCATTTCAGTTGCTCAGTCGTGTCCGACTCTTTGCGACCCCATGAATTGCAGCACGCCATGAACATGGCCTCCCTGTTCATCACCAACTCCCGGAGTTCACTCAGACTCACGTCCTTCGAGTCCGTGATGCCATCCAGCCATCTCATCCTCAGTCGTCCCCTTCTCCTCCTGCCCCCAATCCCTCCCAGCATCAGAGTCTTCTCCAATGAGTCAGCTCTTCTCATGAGGTGGCCAAAGTACTGGACTTTCAGCTTTAGCATCATTCCTTCCAAAGAAATCCCAGGGTTGATCTCCTTCAGAATGGACTGGTTGGATCTCCTTGCAGTCCAAGGGACTCTCAAGAGTCTTCTCATTACAAATGTATAATCATGTATACGAAGTCAACCCTCAATATTCATTGGAAGGACTGATGCTGAAGCTGAAGCTCCAATACTTTGGCCATCTGATGTGAAGAACTAACTCACTGAAAAGACCCTCATGCTGGGAAAGATTGAATGCTGGAGGAAAAGGCAGACAACAGAGGATAAGA
This sequence comes from Oreotragus oreotragus, assembly GCA_006410675.1. NCBI lineage: Eukaryota > Metazoa > Chordata > Mammalia > Artiodactyla > Bovidae > Oreotragus > Oreotragus oreotragus. The sequence continues at coordinate 438,328 of SJYX01011335.1, read as the reverse complement.
TGGTTGGATGGCATCATCAACTCAATGGACATGAGTCTGAGCAAACTCTGAGAGATAGTGAAGGACAGGAAACCCTGGTGTGCTGTAGTTCATAAGGTCGCAAAGAGTCAGACACTACTTCGAAACTGAACAACAACAAGGCAATGAGACTCCTTTAGAAGACTCTGAAAGAGCCACAGTGTCAATAACAAGTGATGCCTCCAGAGAAATGACTGAGTCCCAGGCATTTCTTGTAGCTTTGCACCTATTTTGTTTGCAAAATAGTACATGGAGGAAGTACACCCTTATCATCTCTGGGCAACTGAGGTTCAGAGAGGCTTAGTAACTAGTCCAAGGTCACACAGCTGATAGCAAATTGAACTTGGGCATTCTGGCTTCATAACCTCTAATCTTAGCCACAAAGTGATCTTCCCCTCTTCATTTAGCCAGGCAACCTCTGAGGTTTTCTGTTCCAAGGCCTCTGCCTTCAGCTTTGTACACAGTTCAGTTCAGTTCAGTAGCTCAGTCATGTCCAACTCTTTGCAACCCCATGAACCACAGCACACCAGGCCTCCCTGTCCATTACCAACTCCTGGAGTCCACCCAAACCCGTGACCATTGAGTTGGTGATGTCATCTAACCATCTCATCCTCTGTTGTCCCCTTCTCCTCCTGCCCTCAATCTTTCCCAGCATCAGGGTCTTTTCAAATGAGTCAGCTCTTCGCATGAGGTGGCCAAAGTATTGGAGTTTCAGCTTCAATATCAGTCCTTCCAATGAACACCCAGGACTGATCTCCTTTAGGATGGACTGGTTGGATCTCCTTGCAGTCCAAGGGAATCTCAAGAGTCTTCTCCAACACCACAGTTCAAAAGCATGAATTCTTTGGCGCTCAGCTTTCTTTATAGTCCAACTCTCGCATTCATACATGACTACTGGAAAAACCATAGCCTTGACTAGACAGACCTTTGTTGGCAAAGTAATGTCTCTTATTTTCAATATACTATCTAGGTTGGTCATAACTTTCCTTCCAAGGAGTAAGCGTCTTTTAATTTCATGGCTGCAATCACCATCTGCAGTGATTTGGGAGTGCAGAAAAATAAAATTATACACAGAGAAAGGTTAAATGCCAAATTCAGGCATCAATATACCTAGGATTAAATTCAGTTCTGTAGAGATTTCTCTGGTGGTCCACTGGTTAAGACTCCACGCTTTCACTGCGGGAAGACCCAGTTTGATCCCTGGTCAAGGAACTAAGACCTCACATGCTGCATGCCCAAAATTTAAAAAAAAAAATTTTTTTTTTTTTACTTCTATAGCAACCAACTCAGCTGTGTGATTGCAGTAATTTACTTAACTTCTGCAGTCTTCAATTTTCTCATCTATGAAATGGGACTAATAGTTATTCCCATCTTATCAGGTGAGCTCTGAGAGAAGATTAGATGAGATGGTGCAGAGAGGCCTGCTGTTCACTAAGTGTGATAAGGAGGAGGATGCTGATGCTAACATTTGCAGCTTCTTTGTTGTTGTTCAGTTGCTCACTCATGTCCGACTCTTTGAGACCCCACTGACTGCAGGACGCCAGGCTTCCCTGTCCTTCACTATCTTCCAGAATTTGCTCAAACTCATATCCATTGAGTCAATGATGCCATCCAAACATCTCATCTTCTGTTGCCTCCTTCTCCTCTTGCCCTTTCCCAACATCAGGATCTTTTCCAAAGAGTTGGCTCTTGGCATCAGGTAGCCAAAGTATTATTTTGATATATAAGAAATTAAAATAACTTTTTAAAGCATATTTTTGATACTCTAATAATCAAATCTGATTAATCCAGATTATTAATGCTGGTATAACATTGATAATAAGCCACTAGCACTAATGCTGCCATCAGAATGGAAGGTGACCTTAGTTTGGGACTGTGTTCTAAAGTCCCTGTTGCTCCAGGTTTAACCACTCATTGAGGATTCGGGAAAACTCTTGAGAGTTTCAAGGAAGGGACTAGCACTGCATAACATTTGGAGGGTCTGGGACAATCGCTGTTTACCATCTGCATGGTAGTACTCCAGTATTTGTCGATCATAATGCCCATTCTGTTGTACAGTTTTTGAACATTGGCCTTGCCATTAAGATGTAGTAAAGTAACAGCCTCATCAATTTTCTGCCTTGTTTGTGATATCCTTCCCACTCCTTTTTTCCCAACTGTACACAAAATTTACTCCTTTTCCCTATCCGTAACATTCACCCATGTCTTCTGCACCTGCTTCTAAACCTGTGATGATGTGATTCGACCCTTGGAGTATGGTTTTGTTGTTGTTTAGTCATTGAGTCATGTCCAATTCTTTGCACCCCCATGGATTGTAGTCTGTTAGGCTCTTCTTTGAAGAAGGCAATGGCAGCCCACTCCAGTACTCTTGCCTGGAAAATCCCATGGATGGAGGAGCCTGGTGGACTGCAGTCCATGGGGTCGCTAAGAGTCAGGCACGACTGAGCGACTTCACTTTCACTTTTCACTTTCACGCATTGGAGAAGGAAATAGCAACCCACTCCAGTGTTCTTGCCTGGAGAATCTCAGGGACGAGGGAGGCTGGTGGGCTGCGGTCTATGGGGTCGCACAGAGTTGGACATGACTGAAGCGACTTAGCAGCAGCAGCAGGCTCTTCTTTTCATGGAATTTTCCAGGCAAGAATATTGTAGTGGGTTGCTATTTCCTACTCCAGGGTACACCTTGACAATTACTTTAGACCCAAACAGCACATTTCTCATAAGCTTGTTTTGTTGAAAATGCATCTTTTAAACCCTTTTCTACTAAAATTTTCCTCTTCACTTCAAGTGGCTTACAATAAGCACAAATTTTATTTGTTATTCATGTTTGTAGGGAACCACAGATCTGCAATGTGGTTCATGTTGATGATGCTGTCTTAAAGTACCACATTTGTTTTTTGAGAATGTCCTTTTAAAAATGTGATTTTAAAAGCAAACCAAAAAGATTAAGTGATTTATTTTCACACTGTCTCTCACAACTCAATTTTCCCCCTGTATTTCTGTGCTTTTTTCTCTTTCTCTTCATGGTGGTTTTATCCACTTTTTGACCCCTACAGATTTATCATTGGTGTCATATATGATATGATTATTATTTATCTGTGAATTTAAGAATTGCATCTTATGTCTCATTAATATCCTTTCTACCATCTGCTGTCCTTGAACTGGTGCTCATTTAATAGTAAATGATTAATTTTATAGTACAAATACTGTAACATGTGGTTTTCTCTTTATCAAGCAGTAGATCTATAGATTTCTTAAACTCAGTATCAGAGTTCTTGGTTTATAACAAATAAATAATGTGAAATGCCAAATTATGACATAAGTGATGAAATTGTCCCATAAGAATTCATGTTCTTCCAATTGAGAGGCTGTACCATTAGATATCACAATGAAGATCAGAATAAAAAGTCACATGGATCAAATTATTCATTCAGCAAAAGCATTCCCTCCTCCCTCCATTTTGCCTCACTGCCTTGCTAACCACACAACCTTTTCTGACAAAGTATAGATTCTCTTATACAAGCAGGCTTGGCATCAGTTAAGACAGCTCAATCAGATAAAGTGACAGATAGCTTTCATGCACTGGAGTCAGGAAACCCTCTCACCATTCTCAGCGGGATGCTCATGACTATGGTGGCCCTAACGTAGTTGATTATAAATGGAGCTGGAAAGTCATTCAGCAGCAGAAACAAGATCACAAGAGTGAAAAGGGCACTCTAGAGTAATATGGAGTCTGAGATTCGTTTTCTTTTAACTATTCTTCAATACTTCAAACCACATACCTAATTTATTAGGTCTATGAGTCTGAAAAACTTATTATTTGCCTTATTTTGTTCTCTTTTGATTATAAATCTGTAGCATGCTATCACATTCTTAGTGAAAAGCAACAATTTTCTATTTATAAAGAGGGCCTCCAATCAAGTGTTAATAAATTACACAAGAATAAGATTCAAGATTAGGATAGTTGGCAGTCACAACTCATTGGTGCTGAAATTAAAACTATGATAATACAAGTAGGACCCTCACATATAAAATGTCTTGCAGGTAGGAAGAGACTTTTCTCATTGCCAAGTGAAACTTATAACAAAGTAATCTGAACACATTCTTTGTTTACTCATTGAAATGTGTTCTGTAGCAAGATAAATTTTCTGAAGCAATGTTAATATGTGGGGGGAAATGTTATGTAATATGTAAAATTAATTTTACAAGTTGCTTCAAGTTAATTTAGGCATTTTTTTTTCTCTAAAGACTAAGAATAGAGAAAATCCCATGAAGTCTAAATTAGAAAGGTAAGAAAAGATTCTTATATTTCTTAGAGTGTATTAAGTGAGTGTTACAAATGGAAGAATTAAAATTATTTTTTATTAATTATCAGGAGAGATGAAAACAAAAGGTCAAAGTCACTGTCATGTCTGACTCTTTGCAACTCCATGGGCTATAGCCCGCCAGGCTCTTCTGTCCATGGAATTCTCCAGGCAAGAATACTGGAGTGGGAAGTTATTCCCTTCTCCACGGGATTTTCCCAACTCATGGATCAAACCCAGGTTTCCTGCACTGCAGGAGGATTCTTTACCATCTGAATCGCCAGGGAAGCCAAGCAAAGAAACATTATTGAGAAATGGAAAAATGACTAAACATTTGTAAAACTGAATTCTTCACTTTGTCCACCCTGAGGTGTAATCAGTATTTCTGTATTTCTGTGTAATCAGTTCAGAAACCGTTAAGTCATGTACGACTCTTTCTTCTTGTTCTCATACTCACCCATCACCTAAATTGCTGCCATGTCATGTAATTTCTCTCTTCTTTAGGAATCCATCTCACTCATTCCCTCATCCAACTAGGTTTATACTGTCTTTTTTGCTCTTGACTTTTTCATTACCTCTAAATTACCTTATGTACTTCTAAAAATCAAGTCATGTCATGCAGTTTCAAATTTTCTATTTGCCTTCCAGATCAACCTTCTTAGATTGACAAATAAGCCTTTTATAACCTGGCCTTTGTTTCCTAATTCAACCATCCTCACACAATCAGCACACTGCTACCACAATTTCTCCGCCAGGCCCAACACATACAAACTCTTTTCTGGATATAGTAGACTCCTTAAAATTTTCTGACTGTGCCAGGAGCTCCTAGTTTCATGAACTGTTTTTCTGTCCTATTGATTAACATTGACTAACCTCTTCCCTCTCTTGCTGACCATCTAATCCTCATGGTACTTCCCCCAGCGAATAGAACCATTCATTTTTTACCTGGATTTAGATGCCCTATCTCCAGGAAAACATCTCTGTGCAAACCTTAATTATGGCCTTTATCACATATCATTTCACCTGTTCCCATGACTGACTCCATAAATTTTAAGAACGCTGATGTTAAGAAATTGACATTATTTGAGTTTGTATTTTAACAGCATCCTGGTAAGTACAAAACATTTAATACATTTGTACTGAATTTAGGAATGAAAAAATTCATTCATTCATTCAATAAATATATATTAATTGACTACCATATTCCAAGAACTGGTCTATGCTCCAAAAATAAAATGAGCAAAAGGAAAACAAATTCTCCACATTTTTGGAGCTTTTATTTTACTAAGAAAATATAGAAATAACCATTAAATATGTGATTTCAAATAGGGTAAGGTAAAAAAAAATCTTGGAGTCTTAAATACAGATATTAAATAAGTGTATACTAAATTTAACATCCATAGCTTAGTTGGTAAAGAATCCTCCTGCAATGCAGAAGACACTGGTTCGATTCTTGGGTTGGCAAGATCCACTAGAGAATGGATAGGCTACCCACTCCAGTGTTCAGACCTGGAGAATTCCATGAACTATACAGTCCATGGGGTCACAAAGAGTTGGACACAACTGAACAACTTTCACTTCTCATTTTTTAAGATAATTCCGTTTTGTTTTAAGATGATAATGTGCTCATTCAATTTACCCACTTTTTAGAATTCCTTGTAATTATGTATGTCCATTTGATGAAGTCCTAACCATGAGCTCAGGTGTCTGGATGGGCCAGCTGAGGTTGTTTTTCTTTTTGCCTCCTTTTCTTTACCTATCCTCCCACCTGGAAAGTGGAACAGATGGTTTTCAACCAAGGGCTTCCCTTGTGGCTCAGCTGGTAAAGAATCCACCTGCAATGCGAGAGACCTGGGTTCTATCCCTGGGTTGGGAAGATCTCCTGGATAAGAGAAAGGCTACCCACTCTGGTATTCAGGAATGGTTACCCACTCCACTATTCTGGCCTGGAGAATTTGATGGACTGTATAGTCCATGGGGTCGCAAAGAGTCTGACACGACTGAGTGACTTTCACTTCACTTCACTTCACTTCAAGAAAGTAAAGTAGAAGAGAGGAGCCTAGTTCTTAAATAGAAGTACCATACAAGGCAGTCTGACTCTAGGTTCCATGTCAGATAGGAAAAACAAACTAACAAGCAAGCATGTATTAAGTCACTTAGTTAGGTTTCTGTTAAGTGTACACCGTGAATTATAATTGATATGGGTAGTTGTTGTTCAGTTGCTAAGTCCTGTCCAACTCTGCAATCCCATGGACTACAGTACACCAGGCTCCTCTGTCATCTACTATCTCCCAGAGCTTGCTCAAATTCTTGTCCATTGAGTTGGTGATGCCATCCAACCATCTCATCCTCTCTCTCCCTTTTCTTCTTGCCCTCAGTTTTTACCAGCATCAGGGTCTTTTCCAGTGAGCGGATTCTTTTCATCAGGTGGCCAAAGTATTGAAGTTTCAGCTGTAGCATCAGTCCTTCCAATGAATATTCGGGGTTGATTTCCTTTATAATAGACTGGTTGGATCTCCTTACTATCCAAGGGGCTCTCAAGCATCTTCTCCAGCACCACAATTAGAAAGCATCAATTCTTTAGCACTCAATCTTCCTTACGGTCCACTTCTCACATCCACACATGACTACTGGGAAAACCGTATCGTTGACTATATGTACTTCGGTCTGCAGAGTGATGTCCCTGCTTTTTAATATGTTCTCTAGGTTTAGCATACATTTTCTTCCAAGGAGCAAGTGTCTTCTAATTTCATGGCTGCAGTCACCACCTGCAGTGATTTTAGAGACCAAGAAAATAAAATCTGTCACTGCTTCTACTTTTTCCCCATCTATTTGCCATTAAATTATGGGACCAGATGCCATGATCTTAGTTTTGGGGTTTTCTTTTTTTCTCTTTAATATTGAGTTTCAAGCCAGTTTTTTCACACTCTTCTTTCACTCTTATCAAGAAGCTCTTTAGTTCCTCTTCACTTTTTGCCATTAGAGTGGCATTATTTGCATATCTAAGGTTGTTGATATTTCCCCTGACAACCTTTATTCATCTAGCCTAACATTTTGCATGATGTACTCTGTATATAAGTTAAATAAGCAATATACAGATTTAAGCGCTCCTTTCCCAATTTGGAACCAGTTGGTTGCTCCATGTCCACTTCTAGCTGTTACTTGCTGACCTGCATACAGGTTTCTCAAGAGACAGGAAAGTGGTCTGGTAATCCTATCTCTTTAAAAATTTTCCACTTTGTTATGATTCACACAAACGCTTTAGTATAATTAATGAAGTGGAAGTAGATATTTTTCTGGAATTCCCTTGCTTTCTCTATGTTCTAGTAAATGTTGCCAATTTGATCTTTGGTTCCCCTATTTCTCTGAAACCCAGTTTGTACATCTGGAAGTTCTTGGTTCACATACTGCTGAAGCCTAGCTTGAAAATTTTGAGTATAATCTTGCGAGCATGTGAAATGAGTACAATTGTGTGGTGTTTTCCACATTCTTTGGTATTGCCTCTCTTTGGAACTGGAATGAAAACTGATCTTTTCCAGTCCTTTGGCCTCTGATGAGTTTTCCAAACTTGCTGACATCCTGAGGGCAGCACTTAAACAGCGTCATCTTTTGCAATTTTAAATAACTCAGCTGGAATTCCATCTCCTCCGTTAGCTTTGTTTGCAGTACTACTTCCTAATGCCCACTTGATGTCACAGTCTAGGATGTCTGGCTCTAGGTAAGTGACCACACCATTGTGGTTATCCTAGTCATTAAGATCTTTCTTGTATAGTTATTCTGTGTATTCTTTCCACTTCTTCATAATCTCTTCTTCTTCTGTTAGGTCTTTTCCATCCTTTATTGTGCCCATCCTTGCTTGGAAGGTTCCCTTGATATCCCCAGTTTTCTTGAGGACAGAGCTAGTGTTTCTCTCTCTATTTCTTTCCTCTATTTCTTTGTATTGCTCATTTAATAAGGCCAATTTAGGATATGGTTATTATTCAGGTATAAATAATATGCCTGAAAAATATACTCATATGCTTCAGAGAATCAGAAACTAATGTGAGACATTTTACCATTATGAAAAATACCAGTATTGTTTATAATTTTTTGTTAAACATTATATTTTGTATCTACATAGCAAGATTTTAGAGACAGAAAAATATGTATTAATTATGATTTCAATTCTAATTAAATGAGGTCTTATAGTTGTATAATATTGACATTAACATATTCCTGATTATAAAAAGTACAGAAAACAATGACACAATTAAAAGTCTTATAGAAGATTGGAGATAGAAAATGTTTCACTTAAGAATAGAAGGCATGACACAAAAAACAGTGAAATATTGCCCTTTGCTGCAACATGGATGGACCTAGAGATTATCACACTAAGCAAGGTAATTCAGACAGAGAAAGGCAAGTATTGTATATCACTTATATGTGTAATGTAAAAAGTAATGCAGATGAATTTATTTACAAAACGGAAACAGACTCACAGAAATATAAAATAAGCAAGGTGGGAAATGAAGATGTGGGGGGAGGATAAATTAGGAGTATGGGATTGACAGTGACAGATACACAATACTATACATAAGACAGATAACAAAATTTACTGTATAGCATGAGAATTATATTCAATATCTTATAATAAACTATAATGGAAAAGAATCTGAAAAATGCATATAAATGTATATATTTTTGTGTGTATATATATGTGTGTGTGTGAATCACTTTTTTATAGTCCTAAAAGTAACACAATATTATAAATCAACTGCAGTTCAATTTTAAAAAAATCAATTTTAATAAATCTCTATGTAACTTTTTAAAATGAGCAGAAAGTATGAAAGTCGTGATTTTCTTCGTAGGGGGTGGTTAGATGGGGACTAATATTAGTAAAGCCAGCAAAGGCACAATGTCATAAAGATCAATAACATATTTTTGCCTTCCAGACACTTTTAGCTCATTGATTGTCTAATAATGATAATTTCAATATTAGAGTTTTATTTCTTCACCCTCTGACCCTAATATTTAAAATGGAAATGACATTTAAAATTAACCTAAGTACGTTAATACTTAAGTTTTCATTAACGCTTTTATATTTAATAGGAATAAGTTCATCAGATTCTCTTTAGGCAGCTGGGAGTGTGTGTGTGTGTGTGTGTGTGTGTGTGTGTGTGTGTGTGTGTGTGTGTGTGTGTGTGGTGCATGTGCCCATGTGACTCTGTGATTTGACATGGAGACTATGGTCCAGATAAGAGGAAAGACAACAAGCAAAAGGACTTATACTCCCAAATTATATTTGTATGTGATATTATTGCTCTAAATATGCAAGATTAAACAAAAAATTATAAAACTTACATTTTATTGTTTCTTGAAACAAACACCATGAGTTCAGTCTTCCTAGAAAGTGGGAGCAGAACAATTCTCACAGGGGTGTAGGAGCTGTCTCCAGACCGAATATTGATAACCTGGCCTGCCGTCTCCAGCAGGGTATTAAGTATCAGCCACCTCAAAGGTTGGCGCCAAACTTCTCTTTCAGTACACCACAAACCAGAATTAATTGCAAATCAATCGAACAAAGTACAACTGATCAGTAAACCAATTAGTAATTTTAGCTGTTCATCCTGTCTTCATTTACGAGGGGGCAAAGTGGGAAATGAAAGTGCTTTTTAGACCACATATAAGAGTCTACTCTTTCCTTCCCTCCCCCTGCTTCCTCACCCACTTCCATTGCAATAATATTCTTATTTAAACCTTGTAAAAAGCGTATGCTGCATAAATAGTTTACAGGTAGTCTTTGAATTTCTTCACTTGATTGTGGAAGTATAAATTAGCTTTGACAAATAATTGCTGAAGAAAGTGAAAGTAAATAAAATTTCCTATGCAAATAGTACATGTTATATTTTAAAGTCAGTTTGAAAAATCCTTAATTCATATAACATTTTTTCCACAGATTTTGTTATAGGACGCTTATACTTCTCATTGGGGAAGGCAATGGCACCCCACCCCAGTACTCTTGCCTGGAAAATTCAATGGACGGAGGAGCCTGGTGGGCTGCAGTCCATGGGGTCGCTAACAGTCGGACAGACTGAGCGACTTCACTTTCACTTTTCTCTTGCATGCATTGGAGAAGGAAATGACAACCCACTCCAGTGCTGTCTCTTATACACATCTCCCGCCAGGCTCTTCTGTCCATGGAATTCTCCAGGCAAGAATACTGGAGTGGGAAGTTATTAACAATCTGATAGAATTCTGAAGGTGAATGCCTTACGCATTTGTAGACTGCTGTAACTTACGCAATCTTCTTTCAAAACAGTATCTCATTTGTTCCNGTGGGCTGCCGTCTATGGGGTCACACAGAGTCAGACACGACTGAAGTGACTTAGCAGCAGCAGCATACTTCTCATTAATGATAGGTATATAAAGGTCTCTGATTAAAGAATAAGTGAATATCAGAGGTAAATGTCAGTTATCTGTCCTAAACTTCATGTGAATAACATCTTTTACTTTCACTACCCTTTGGCATATAGATTTTATAATATAAACATTGATATGTGACCCCATGGCCTGAAGCCCACCAGGCTCCTCTGTCCATGGGATTCTCCAGGCAAGAATATTGGAATGGGCTGCCATTCCCTTCTCCAGAAACATTTATATAAAATAAACCTATATTTATAGCTTCTTCAGTTTCCTTTCAGTCCCAAAGGAATTCATCTTTGCTAATACCTCATATATTATCTGTTACTGAGTAGAGGTTCATATCATATATGTTGCATAGCCTGCACTCTAATGCTCATTAGGAATATTCTCTTTGTTATTTAATTTTCCTTAACCATTTGGCTAGGTTTACATAAAATTATTCTGCTTGAGAAATAAATTTAAGTTACTACTGGCATTCATAGAAGATGACAGGTTTTTAGTTTAGCTCTAGAGAAGATTTTTTAAGGAACTATATTGTCTTTTTATGGATTCAGGTCATTGCTAATAATGACCTGTGAGTACAAATGTCCAAGAAAAGCAGCATTCTATTTATTCTAGTTAAAATAAAAGTAGTTCATTTGAGAACACTTAAAATTCCCACAGAAATTCATCCAGTTTTCTTAGTCACAGTACTTTTAGTTACAATACTCTTCTGTAAGGCTCTGTTTTTCAAAAATCAATGATAGAGAAAATTTAAATGGCCATCAGGTAGCTTTCATCACTGGAGAGTAATCTATCTACTTCAAAATTATTTTATTTTACAACAGGTCTCCAAAAATAAATATTTCTTATTTCAATAGAAAATTCTAAGGGGAACAAGTTGTTCTAAACCAAACAAGTAGTTTGTCTAATTAAATTAAATTAAATTAAAATTTGTCTAATAAAATTAAGAAAATAATTATTGTTTTCCAATAAACACTCAAACTTGTCACAAAGTTTATTTAATATTACCTACCTTTCCATTATTATTTATTAAACTTTTTACCCATTCTTTATTTTCAGAGAAGCATTTTTAAGAAATCTTGCATTATAAGAAATAACCTGTTACAGAAGCAGATGTGCATTGAAAGGGCTCAGAAAAACTGTGTGGGTACCAGTGAAAGAAAGGTAAGCAGCGCAATCCAAAGTGGTTTCTACAAATTATATGCCACTGGGCATGCATGCTAAGTCACTTCATTAGTGCCTGACTCTGCAACCCTGTGGACTGTAGCCCACCAGGTTTCTCTGTTAATGGGATTTTGCAGGAAAGAATACTGGAGCGGTTTGCATGCCATCCTCCGGGGGATTTTCCTGACCTGGGGATCCAACCTGCATCTCTTATGTCTCCTGCATTGGCAGGTGGGTTCTTTACCACTACCACCACCTGGGAAGCCCTTAATTAATATCACTAAGTAGCTAGAAGAAAACCTTTCCTCTGTGCAATATAAAATATAAATAAAAATACTCTAGATGTTGCATCTGTATATAAATATATGCATTCACAATATCACAGGCTTAGAAGCTGCACGTTAGGCATGAAGTGACCTTGTTCATAACTGAAACCTAAAGCATTATGTAGATCAGTAGCCTCCAAACCTTTTCAATTGTGCACCACGGTATTTGTGTAATTTAATGTGAACAAGATATACATGAGCTACTGTATTAATACAATATTCACATTATAAATCATACAGAAAAATACAAATATATATATACTCAGAGTAGCAAGTGTTGTCCTCCTCAGTCTAAGAGAATACCTGGCATGTACCATCAGGTGCATGTATCTGGAAATCACCAGGGCAGCAAAAGTAATCGCCATCCACACAGAAAGGAAAAGCAAATCAAAAACACCAACATTTATCCACCATCAATGCTAGATCTCTCAGGTAAGCATATTGAGACCACTTTTGCTTATTGTGACGGTTAATGAGAAATCTTGTGTTGCTCTTTTTCCTTTGGGTAATTGTGTGTTTGTCTTGTCCTGCTCTTTCTTCTCATTGTCCCATTGTTTAGTTTTGGGTTACAAACATAAAAGTTGTTGAAGGCCTATCACCTACTACATTCCTGCTCTATTTTTCTCTTCATCGTAGCCCCTTCCAACATGTGTGGCCTTTCTACATTACTTTTTTCCCTAAAACTATTTTTGATTATCATGTAGATGTATAGCATGATTATCAGCACATGTTCCCCAAAGATAGATTTTCCACAAATTTGAATATTCTATTTTGCTCTAAATATGGAAACTAAAAATATATTACCCACTGTGAAATGAATTACTCATACATTGTGTGTCACATTTTAAACTAGCAACTCTATAACCTTAAAATATAGCTCAATCTCTAAGTATTAATTTTGAAATGATGCATTTGTGCTAATGATTTACCGGGAGGAAAAATCCTTTAATCTAACCCTTTTGCTTATGAACTTGAAAGTTGAACTCCATAGAAATGACTGACTGCAACAGCAGGGCTTTTCACCAGCTGATCAAAATTAACAGTTTCTTTCAATTGTTCTAATTAAGACCAAGGGGAGTTCTGGAATGTACCAACAGTATCTCAAATTGCTCCCTGCTTAAAACTAGCTCTAGGGGAGAAATGTCAGCTTTTACCTTTCCCTACAAATAGTTTAGTCTAAGTTGCTATTATTACTATTTACTAAAAGGTCTTATGTATATATCCCATGAGAATTTTTTTCAGTTTTACTTTGTTTTATTAGAAAGGGTAACAATTAAAGATGAGAAATATAATCATCTAGAGTAGAAATTTATTAGAAGTGAGATGGTATATCAATGATCTGTAAAACTGATGAAAACTCTATAAATATGGTTAATGTTTTACAGAGTAGTCATTTTATCTTAAGAACTTTTTCACATTATCCTAGAAACATATTTAGAGAAATCAGATAATTGAATCAATAATCATTGTAAAAATACAAAAATTAAATGTATTTAAACCTTAGGAAATATAATATTATTGCTTTCAAGTGTACATTTTTCCTGCTAGCTGAATATCTCTCAAGGAACATTTTCTACCCCTCAAAATCCATTCATTTCTACTAGTTGTAGTCTTTTGTCATTCATCATCCAAAGTTCTGATGTAGGTTATTAATGAAACATGTTTTCTTGTAGTAATTTCTTTCAAACTTATTCATTTTCTTCAAGATTCCTTTTTCTTACTATTTATATAAAACAACTACTTTAAAAGTTATATAAATGGTGAACAAACACCAATATTTTCATTATAGAAGCAAAAACAGAATAAAGTTTAAAATCTTGACCTACATGTAACTCAGTAGTAAGTTATTTAAATGGTACTTTTAGGTGATAATAATTAAATGAAGAATGAAAGGTCAACCTATTGAACAAGTGTCTTGTATACTATGATAACAATTTCAGAATCCTAGAAGTCAATCAAACTTTATAAGTTTGCTTATAAAGTATGATTGTGTTATGAGTGATGAAAATACATTGCCTTGCTTCATCATAATTTTAAGCCATTCTCTTCTTTGAATTGGCAATTCTCAGTTTAAAGACCTTTGAGAGGTCATACTCTTTAACCCCATACGCAATCCCTAAATAAGTAATTGACTCTTTCAACTCTCACCACTGTGTTAAGATATAAGCAATCTCTTGTTGTAATTAGCATTCTTTCCTAGGAGAAGGATGATGTTTGGGTGGCTAAATGGGCTAGCAGTCTTTAGAGAAGCATTCTCTTCCCTAGGGCTGGACACAGACTATTTAAAACTGCTGTGAAAGAGTCAACAGGATTAACATGGAGTCAACTTCCTTGGAAAATGGAGCCAAAGAGATTCTAAGGAGACAAAATACTTCAAGGCAATCACAGTAGTAGTGAAAATGTCCAGGCTTACTTGCCCTGTCACATCTAATTTAACTGATGACATGAACATTAAGCAGGGCCACAAAAACTTTTTTTATGAGCCTAAATTCTGTTTTCTTTCTTTTTTTTTTTTACCTCCTGTAAACTTAGGATATTTCCTTTTTTTTTTCAAACAGAAATTGAAAAAAATGTATCATAAAATCTTGGAAAATACCTTCTATTTATTTAAAAGTGCATACAGACTTAGCACTGTTATAGAAAAGCACTTCTGCCATCAAATTCTAAACTGTATTAAAATGTTTATTCTGACTTGCAATTCTTATGTGCCTTTTGACAAGTCTCAATTTGCATAAAAAGTTTTAATTTATAAATAATTTAAGATTCGCAAAAGTTATTTATATTTTGTGGAAATTGTCCATGAAAATTTCTTCAAAGATTTGAGTATTTTCTCATTATCAAGTTTCATACCTGAGAATTTATATATACAAGTAGAAAACAGAACTTCAGGAGACAATTTCATAACCTATAAAATAATGATTTCATTGTCAATAAGTTAAATCCAAATAGTCCACCACTGATTGGTTTTTCTTAAAGATTGAAATTTTAAACATAAAAAGCTATCACTCCTTGTTTTATTTGTATAATTAAAAGTCATTTTATTGACTATGAACTATGTGCAAATCATTATGATGCAAATTTTCAGTGAAGAGATGAGTAACAGTTTTTACCAGTAAAGAATGTAAATGGTAGTTGGCTAATAAGACATATTTATGAATAATAGTATTAACTATTTAATATAGTGGGATCTGTTTGGAAATAACTAGCTTCTAAGTTGAAACTTCAACACTGGTGGACCAGCATTAAGTTCTATCTCAGGAGTTACAGATGTCAAAAACCAGTCTGGGTATATGGGTGGGAGAAAGGCTGGCACTTTTAATGATTTACCAGCTTTAAACCAGATCAACTGCCTAAGAAAAATAGTTTTCATTTTGAGAGAAAATATACAAATGATTTTTGTATAGTTATGATTACTTACCAGTCTAGGAATAAAGATTCAAATATATCGTGAATGTAGTTCATTTATTCATTGATATGTTCATTAATTTATATTTGCAACCATTTAAAATAAAGCACTTGTTGGTGCATACAATGTGCTTAGCACTGGTTTAACTGCATTACAAATACTATTTTCACCTTCTTGTAAGATTTTGCTTCTCCTGGTATATGTGATACTATGGATTTTCCAAAGTAAATTAACTCTGTTCATGGTTGTTGCACTGGCTTAAAGTTATTTGGTTTAAAATGATGCAGAAAAAAGTAATGATAGAATCTACCATAAGGGAACCTATGCCTCTGGGAGAAAGAAAATTTAATATTAAAATAAATAAAGACCAAGATGACCTAATATGGAGGGGGGGGGGAGGGTGAGTAATAAAGCATGAAAGTCAGTAGAGTATAGCTTAGTGGCAGTTATTTAAAGCCTTCTTGACCCAGGCATACTGGACATGTTACGTATCCTAAGAATGAGTTACTAGCTGACATTGTGTGACATACTGTGCATAAGCCAATGCATTAAACACTTGTACTACTTTGTGCCCAAGCATTCCTGCTATGGGACCCCTTATAAATATGTAATACTAAATAGAAGGAACTATTTCTTACCATGAATTAAACTTAAAATCAGTACAACGCTATGATAACCGAAAGAATAATTATTTAAGATAATGTTTTGAGAATCTGAAACCTAAGTGTGTCTTAAATATTCTGAATCTATTAAAAGGTGTCCTTGGAATGAGTCCTAAAGATCTTTTATTCTCACAGGTGGGGACTGATTAAGTAGAAAAATTCATACTGTAAAGAGAAATCTTCATATTTGTAGAGATCACTATCTACCTTGAAATAAAACCAAGAAATCATGAAAGTTAAATCCTAACCTTCTGGCAGACCTAAAAATATTATCTTAGCTTAGGTTCCTTTTATTAAATTTCTAAGACCAAAATGTTAATGGAAAAAATTGAAGGTAGCTAAACTGGTGTCTTATCAGAATGCTATATTTTATGTCCTATTATTTGTTTACCATTAAAATACTATATTACCTAGGCTATTAGATTGGAAGAATTAATAGTGTTTAAGCGGCCAGACTTTCCAAAGCAATCTACATATTTAATGCAACCCTTATCAAATTACCCATGACATTTTTTCATAGAACTAGAACAAATAATCCTAAAATTTACATGTGCTCAGAATTGCCAGAGAAATTCTAAGGAGAAAAAAAAAAAGTAGAGGCATAATAATCCTCCCAGACTTCAGACAATATGAAAAAATTACAGTAATAAAAAAAAGTTATTGTCCCCAAAACTGTAAATATAGATCAGTGGAACAGCATAAAGAGCCCAGAAATAAACCCATACACCTATGATAAATTAATCTTTGACAAAGGTGGAAAGAATATACAACAGAGAAAAAAACAGTATCCTCAACAAGTGGTGATGGGAAAGCTGGACAGCCTCATGTAAGTAAACGACATTAGAACACTCCCTCACATCATATGCAAAAATAAACTCAAAATGGTTTAAAGACCTAATTATAAGACCAGACACAAACAACATAGGCAAAACACTCTCTGATATAAACTGTTGAAATATTTTCTTAAATTAGTCTCCCAAGGCTAAAAAAAAAAAGAAAACAGAAACAAATGGAACCTAATCAAACCTCAAAGATTTTGCAAAGCAAACTAGAGAGATTATATTCTTTACCATGCTCTTACTTTCTCTCTGCTAGAATTAGACTCACTACCTCTAAACAGAGGTATCATCTCTATTATATCATCTATACAAGCAATTGATCAAAAATATACCATTAAGAGTCCAGAGTTCCATGTCATGTAAAAACTTAGAATAATGCCAGGCAAAGAGGAAATATTCAAGAAGTTTCAGCTATAATTATTATTATCCACTTAATTACCACATTTAAGGCCCAAATCATGTCTCAAAAATATTTATTACTGTAAATTTATCTAATTTTAAAGATTTCAATAAATAGTAAAAGTAAAAGCAAACTCCAATGATAATAATCATAAGAGAATTGCTATATTATTACCAAACTTAATCATGCCAAGTAAATTTTTTATGTGTTATTATTGCTATTATTTTTATATGTTATTATTGCTATTTTGATAAAGGAAAAATATTGTGACATTAAAATTTGGATATTGAGTAAAGAGAAGATCTTGAAGTTAAATAAATACAATGTTATGCAAATTTGACTAAATTATTATTTCATTCCATAGCAAAATTATAAAATTAATCTACAGACTTGGAAAAACATTTCTCACAATTGTGTATTGGAATAATTATGGCAATAAAAAGCACTAATAACCTACTATTGCTACATAACAAGCACACTCTTCCAACAATACAAGGGATGATTCTACATATGACAGCACCAGATGTTCAATACCAAAATCAGATTAATTATATTCTTTGCAGCCAAAGATGGAGAAGCTCTATACAGTCAGCAAAAGCAAGACCAGGAGCTGACAGTGACTAAGATCAAGAGCTCCTTAGTGCCAAATTAAGATTTAAAGTGAAAAAAGTAGGGAAAACCACTAGACAATTCAGGTATGACCTAAATCAAATCCCTTACGGATTATAAGAAGCAACAAATAGATTCAAAGGATTAGATCTGATAGACAGAGTGCCTGAAGAACTATGGACAGAGGTTTGTGACATTTTACAGAAGGCCGTGATCAAGAACATCCTCCCAAAAAAGAAACACAAAAAGGAAAAATGGTTGTCTGAAGAGGCCTTACAAATAGCTGAGAAAAGAAGAGAAGCTAAAGGCAAAGGAGAAAATGAAAGATATATCTATCTGAATGCATAGTTCCAAAGAATAACAAGGAGAGAAAAGAAAGCCTTCCTCAGTGCTCAATGCAAAGAAATAGAGGAAAGAATAGAATGAGAAAGACTAGAGATCTCTTCAAGAAAATTAGAGATACCACGGGACATTTCAAGCAAAGATGGGCTAGATAACGGACAGAAATAGTATGTATCTAACAGAAGCAGAATATACTAAGAAGAGGTGGCAAGAATACACATGAAAACCATACAATAAAAGACCTTAATGACCCAGAAAACTGTAATGGTGTGATCACTCAACTAGAGCAAAATATCCTGGAGTCCGAAGTCAGGTGGGCCTTAGGAAGCATCACTACAAGAAAAAATGGTGGAAGTGATGGAATTCCAGTTGAGCTCCTAACACATGATGCTGTGAAAAACCTTAATGACCCAGAAAACTGTAATGGTGTGATCACTCAACTAGAGCAAAATATCCTGGAGTCCGAAGTCAGGTGGGCCTTAGGAAGCATCACTACAAGAAAAAATGGTGGAAGTGATGGAATTCCAGTTGAGCTCCTAACACATGATGCTGTGAAAATGCTGCACTCAATATGCCAGCAAATTTGGAAAACTCAGCAGTGGCCTCAGGACGGGAAAAGGTCAGTTTTCCTTCCAATCCCAAAGAAAGGCAATGCCAAACATTTTCAAACTACTGCACAATTGCACTCATCTCATACACAACTAAGTAATGCTCAAAATTCTCCAAGCAATGCTTGAACAGTACATGAACTGAGAACTTCCAGATGTTCAAGTTGGATGTAGAAAAGGTAGAGGAACCAGAGACCAAATTGCCAACATCTGCTGGATCATTTAAAAAGCAAGAGAGCTCCAGAAAAACATCCACTTCTCCTTTATTGACTACACCAAAGCCTTTGACTGTGTGGATCACAACAAACTGTGGAAAATTCTTCAAGAGATGGTTATACCAGACCACCTTATCTGCCTCCTGAGAAATCAGTACGCAGGTCAAGAAGCAACAGTTAGAACCAGACGTGAAACAATGGACAGGTTCCAAATCAGGAAAGGAGTACGTCAACTCTATATATTTTCATGCTCCTTATTTAACTTACATGCAGAGTACATCATGTGAAATGCTGGGCTGGATGAAGTACCAGCTAAAATCAAGATTGCAGGGAAAATATCACTAACCTCAGATATGGAGATGACACCACCCCTATGGCAAAAAGCAAAGGGGAACTGAAGAGCCTCTTGATCAAAGTGAAAGAGGAGAGTGAAGAAGTTGGCTTAAAACTCAACATTCAAAAAACCAAGATCATGGCGTCCGGTCCTGTCACTTCATGGTAACTAGATGGGGAAACAATGGAAATAGTGACACTTTATTATCTTGGTCTCCAAAATCTCTGCAGATGGTGATTGCAGCTATGAAATTAAAAGACGCTTACTCCTTGGAAGAAAAGCTATGACCAACCTAGATAGCACATTAGAAAGCAGACATTACTTTACCAACAATGATCCACCTAGTCAAAGCTATCGTTTTTCTAGTAGTCATGTACGGATGTGAGAGTTGGACCATAAAGAAATCTGAGCACTGAAGAATTGATGTTTTTCAACTGTGGTGCTGGAGAAGACTCTTGAGAGTCCCTTGGACTCCAAGGAGATCAAACCTGTCAATCCTAAAGGAAATCAGTCCTGAATATTCATTGGAAGGACTGAATCTGAAGCTCTAATACTTTGGCCACCTGATGTGAAGAACTGACTCATTGGAAAAGACCCTGATGCTGGGAAAGGTTGCAGGCAGGAAGAGAAGGGGACAGCAGAGTATGAGATGGTTGGATGGCATCACCAACTAATGGACATGAGTTTGAGTGAGCTCCAGGACTTGGTTATGGACAGGGAAGCTGGATATGTTGCAGTCCATGAGGTAGCAAAGAGTCAGACACAACTGAGTGACTGAAGTGAATTGATAACTTACTATTCAAAAGGTAAAAAATCCAAAGTTAAGGTAAATATTGTCATGTGTTTACCTATAATTACTTTTCTCCTTTCTTCACACATTCTAGTTTTGTTCAGGAATTTAGTCTCCTCCTACATGTCCACATGCCTTGGCAAAAGTTGGTCCATTAGTAGTTCCAAAAGGTATATCCAGATTAGATCATGCCCCTCTGTGATCCTGCCTTGATACACAGTCCCAACTGTGTTTTCTATTCCATGCAATTCATACTAACAGCTAAAATGATAACAATGAACAACAGATATTAAAACTTGAGAGTTTGAGTTCAAATCATATTGTTGTAAGAGTAGTGAATCCAATTAACTAGAAAGTAACACAACATCATAAAACAACTTTATGATAATAAAAAGTAATTAACAAATTGACCAAAAAACTTAACTTGTGATGTATCCTATACAAGACCAGCTGCACAGTATTTGCGGCCCTGTACAAAATGAAAATGCAGAAACCGTGTTTCAAAATTAGGAAGTGAATAACAACTGAGCACTAATTCAAGAATAGGACTCTTCTGAGTGTGATGCCCTATACAACTCAGGTCTCATGCCCATGAAGCCACGGAAATCAAAGGAAGTTCCTGAACCTCTTTATGCCTCAGCCATTAATTGATAGCATTATTATTGTGTCTGTGTTAGTGATTTGGAGAGCATTTTTCAAACCATCAACAATGTGTGAGTTTAGGTAATTTCGAATCTTTATTGAGGGGTAAAAGTAAGAGTGAGATTCCAGTAGGAGAATAATTTAGGCTGGACAAGGGGACAGCAATCATAACAAATCAAGCACACCCTCTTCCTCCCTAAGCTCCTCCACCTAACCCTTGTAACTCCACAAATAAGTAAATGTGAAAATATTCACTATGAGATAATGTGAATTCCTCTTAAATTATAATCTTATTCTATGTGTCTCTGTGTATGTGTGTGTGTTGTCGGGTGATAGCAGGGGTAGCTTTCACTATTCACTTGCTTATATCGTGAAGTTAAAGGAATTTATAAATAATATTTCCTTTTCTCCAAATTACAAAGGTATCCTATAATTTAAAAGAACCAAAATCTACACTTAGCCAAAAGAAGAGCTCATTCTACACTTTTAATGTCTTTAAAAATACAAATGAACCAGGATAGCAGGAATGAGATGAGAAAGAAAGAATGGCATCACGGCCATTCGCAAACATAAACACAAATAATTACGGAACTCAGTTGGATCTATTTGCATATATCACAGTGCACACCTGATCTTTTCTAGACATAACGTTAAATAAATATTTGCTTTAGGTAGCATTGTTCTTTGGGGAAATGTTAAATATATTCTAATTCAGAGTGATTTGCACATGACCATTTCACACATTCCTCTAAACCAATCTTACTTCTTTACCAGTAAAAGGACAGAACAACAATGACAAACATTCTTTACAACAGGGTGAGTGGAAAAAAAAAGAAAAGTGGAAATATTTTGACCAAGCTGAAAGATTACTAATAGAAATTTTAAAAATAGAAAATCTGTGACTTAAGATTTTAAGAAAGCAGATTTTCTGAATCACTATGAACCAGGGCAGCATTATTAGGTGCCATTTCCCAGTGAACCTACAGTAAAAAGCCATAAGGCTTGCACCTGTCACCACGATGCTGAGATTAGTCACTCTGATTGGTGTGACACTTAAGTAAGGTGCTGAATGCTGTTTCACACAACAATCTGAATACGTTGCCTAGAAAATGAATATAAAGTTTCCATTGCTATTTTTCTTAGGTTTTTGGTCCCTCTATATCGCTACTAGAAAGATTTTTATTTTAACATAGAACTCTGATATGCTGCCACATACGTAGACATTTTACACAAATTACAGTCCCCTGTGATCCATTAAGATACAGCAGCATAAGGCGTTCATTATCTTGAAGAAATTCTAGGCTTCTAATAGGAATTTAGTAACAAGATACTACTTTGGACCTCACACCACCAGGGCTGTCAGGCTCTTCCTCCTTGAAGACTGGAATATAGGTAATAACAAAACGACTTAATAGCAAAAGAACACATTACCTTATAAAAGACAATTTTAACTACTTCAAACCTGGATAACTCACGTTAGCTCTCAATAATTGCTATAGTAATGCTAGCTACTCTAGTTTCTCCAAGAGATATCTTTTGCCTGTTCCTTTCCCCTGGTACAAGAGATGAGGTAATTCCATAGATTACCTACTATTGTTATATAATTATGGCCAAACAAACCATTACGGTTATCAGATGCAACACCTAAATAAATGGAGAATATGACATAAATACTCTTGTCCATAAACAAACTCATGTTTGGGAAATAGATAAATTAAAGGCTGAATTTGAACCTAAAGATATCACCATCATTATGACCCACTTCCTCGGCTGGCCAGAGAGAAAACAATGACCAGAGGTCATAGGGTTACACAAAGGCGTGGCTCATTTTGGTGATTTTACTCAAGAAGTACAACTTAAAGAAATTTAACATGAAGTAACTTGGAGCAAATTATCATTTGATGAGGAATATTTATAGATAGATTTACTCAAACAGTTTTAATTCTTTAAAAAAAAAACCCTCAGGTGAGAATTATCTATCAGAGAAGCTTGGGTTTTCCCATGACTGGGAAAGTTGCCACTATGTTTTCTTATAGTATTCATCCAAGTCTTCTATAAAGATGTGTAGAAGTATTAAATGGTGGGGACTCTAAAGCTAATTGTGAGTTGATTCATTTATGATCAAACACAGAGCCAGAAATATTGATAGTTGTCATAAATTTTATATCCCAACACAAGGCAGACATGATAACATCTTTAATAACAACATCTGCAATAAAAAGATGCAAAAGTGAACTATGCATACATAGCCTGATCATAATGTGTATATTTAGAGGAGAAAGCTGTTACTCTTATTGATTTGTTCAATTGTCATTTATCTATCATTCAACATGCATCACATTATTTCCAGAGTTGATCACATAACATCCCTACCATTATGACCTTGAAATAAAGAACACCTTAGGAGCTTCTTCAGAGAAGGCAATGGCACCCCATTCCAGTACCCTTGCCTGGAAAATCACATGGACAGAGGAGCCTGGTAGGATGCAGTCCATGGGGTCGCAAAGAGTCGGACACGACTGAGCGACTTCACTTTCCACTTTCATGCACTGGAGAAAGAAATGGCAACCCACACTCCAGTATTCTTGCATTGAGAATCCCAGGGATGGGGGAGCCTGGTGGGCTGCTGTCTATGGGGTCGCACAGAGTCAGACACAACTGAAGCAACTTAGCAGCAGCAGTAGGAGTTTCTTAAAAAGATACTCCTTTATTCAGGTTCATTCTTCTATGGGTTCCACAAGGATGACACCACTTAAAATAATCTCAATATATTTCTTGATTTTGGAGCAGCCTGAGCTTCTCTAATGGATTCTCTCCCCCTCATCCAGACCCTCTTGGACACTCTTTGTAAGGAAATGCCAGCCGGCTGGAACAGCAAGGCAACAAGTACAGCTGGGAATTCCTGGCCCACAGGTGTCCAGCCTCGCATTTGATAGCCTGCCAATATCAAAGCTAGATTTGTTAAGGGGATCCCCACAGTTGTTTCACAGAAAGGAAATTATCCACTGGCACTAATAGTAATAATCCCCTCCTCCATATCTGACTTAGTACTTGAGCTAGAGCCACAGGTTCCTTGCCCCACCGATATTGGACCAGTATCAAGTTCTCCATCCTTTTAACAAGTGGGTGGCAGACTGTCAGGACAGGAATTAGATGGGTACAGGTGGCACCACCTGCTTGAAATGCTTTTGAGTATTTTGTGTTTCATTATTGCTGCACACCACTGTACCTTTCTTTCTTTTCTTGCCAATAACCATTGTACCATTTGTTCGAGCTTAAAGTTTGTTCCAAACTCAGATTTTGGATAAAAAAGAATATGAAAGAGATTTTTTTTTCCCATTAAGAAACAAATCAGAGAAAAGACAAATATTTTGTTGTGTAGAATGGAATACTAATTGGAAATCTAACTGGAAAGTACCTTGGTTCATTAGCAGATGGGTGAGAAGTGAGATTATTGATGATTCTCCAGGAGATAATTATTTTGGGCTGTTGGTTTAGCTGATATACAATAATCAGTCTTTGTGTTCCTAAACAATATTTATAGAGATAAAATTTAAATATAAGCATCTAGAGTTTGTTGTTAATTATTTTATGTTTCTAAGCTTTACACAGATAAATGAACTGGGATGCTGATCTTGTGAGATGGGGAACAGTTTCATTGCATCATTTGAGCTAGGCAGACAACAAATAAATTGTATACAAATTAGAAGCAAAGGATGAGACAATGTAACCAAACTTCAGTCTGAGTTAAAATATCAGGATAAAGACTACAAAAAAGCAGGTTCAAACTTCCTGCAGATGATACAGAGTAGTTAAGAGAGGTTCTGGGGTGTGACTGACTACTCACAACACTGTTTTCTAAACAGACCTCAATGTACGGCCACAAAGACTATAGCTTAAGTTTATTTATTTTTATCAGCTGGGGTCTTGGTATGAAAGATATAACACATTTAAACAGCACATTTGAGAGTTTAGTAAAAGAACCATTTATAAATGTGCGATTGGGAATAAGGAAACTAACAAGGACTGATGTAGTTCCTAGAACAAGATCTGAGTGGACAAATAGAGGGAGTGGTTACTGAAACTTGGAGAGTAATTATAAAACAGAGAAGGTCAACTCTCAGCAGATGCAGCATTGTATAAACGAATGGAACTAGCCAACGCAGACAAGGCAGACAGGACCTCACACACCACCTGGCCCCAGTCTCTTGGCTGTCTAGCCCAACCAGAAGCCAGAGACAAGGGAGTCCTGTAAGGTAGTCCATATAGCATAGTCTCTCAAAGAAANCCCTCATCCAGACCCTCTTGGACACTCTTTGTAAGGAAATGCCAGCCAGCTGGAACAGCAAGGCAACAAGTACAGCTGGGAATTCCTGGCCCACAGGTGTCCAGCCTCGCATTTGATAGCCTGCCAATATCAAAGCTAGATTTGTTAAGGGGATCCCCACAGTTGTTTCACAGAAAGGAAATTATCCACTGGCACTAATAGTAATAATCCCCTCCTCCATATCTGACTTAGTACTTGAGCTAGAGCCACAGGTTCCTTGCCCCACCGATATTGGACCAGTATCAAGTTCTCCATCCTTTTAACAAGTGGGTGGCAGACTGTCAGGACAGGAATTAGATGGGTACAGGTGGCACCACCTGCTTGAAATGCTTTTGAGTATTTTGTGTTTCATTATTGCTGCACACCACTGTACCTTTCTTTCTTTTCTTGCCAATAACCATTGTACCATTTGTTCGAGCTTAAAGTTTGTTCCAAACTCAGATTTTGGATAAAAAAGAATATGAAAGAGATTTTTTTTTCCCATTAAGAAACAAATCAGAGAAAAGACAAATATTTTGTTGTGTAGAATGGAATACTAATTGGAAATCTAACTGGAAAGTACCTTGGTTCATTAGCAGATGGGTGAGAAGTGAGATTATTGATGATTCTCCAGGAGATAATTATTTTGGGCTGTTGGTTTAGCTGATATACAATAATCAGTCTTTGTGTTCCTAAACAATATTTATAGAGATAAAATTTAAATATAAGCATCTAGAGTTTGTTGTTAATTATTTTATGTTTCTAAGCTTTACACAGATAAATGAACTGGGATGCTGATCTTGTGAGATGGGGAACAGTTTCATTGCATCATTTGAGCTAGGCAGACAACAAATAAATTGTATACAAATTAGAAGCAAAGGATGAGACAATGTAACCAAACTTCAGTCTGAGTTAAAATATCAGGATAAAGACTACAAAAAAGCAGGTTCAAACTTCCTGCAGATGATACAGAGTAGTTAAGAGAGGTTCTGGGGTGTGACTGACTACTCACAACACTGTTTTCTAAACAGACCTCAATGTACGGCCACAAAGACTATAGCTTAAGTTTATTTATTTTTATCAGCTGGGGTCTTGGTATGAAAGATATAACACATTTAAACAGCACATTTGAGAGTTTAGTAAAAGAACCATTTATAAATGTGCGATTGGGAATAAGGAAACTAACAAGGACTGATGTAGTTCCTAGAACAAGATCTGAGTGGACAAATAGAGGGAGTGGTTACTGAAACTTGGAGAGTAATTATAAAACAGAGAAGGTCAACTCTCAGCAGATGCAGCATTGTATAAACGAATGGAACTAGCCAACGCAGACAAGGCAGACAGGACCTCACACACCACCTGGCCCCAGTCTCTTGGCTGTCTAGCCCAACCAGAAGCCAGAGACAAGGGAGTCCTGTAAGGTAGTCCATATAGCATAGTCTCTCAAAGAAATAAGCAAGGAGTCAAATGACAGCGATCTGGAAGGGAAATTTTTAAATGTCCAGTATAATCCACACATTTTTGCCCAGTAAAATCTTTATTTATTTTTTTCTGTTTTTAAGTCAGAGTTATAATTTCAGTTCACATTTAATTTATTGAATTATTTTCAGAAGGTCACAAGCAAATAAGAAAAGAAATATATAAATATCAGAAAAGAGGAAAAAACAAAAGAAGGAAGGAAGGAAAGGAGAACAAAAAAACAAAACAAAACCAAAAATTATATCACTGCTCTAATACTGCTTCTATACCTGATCATCAGGCCTAAATTGAAAACTTCAGTTTTTGTCTTCCACCACATAATCCATATTTCCTTTAGTTTTAGTCCTCCATGATGTAAACTGCAGATGGTAAAGAATCTACCTGTAATGCAGTGGACCCTAGTTTGATTCCTGGGTTGGGAAGATCCCTTGGAGAAGGAATACTGCTACCCACAGCAATATTCATGGGCGTCTCTGGCGGCTCAGATGGTGAAGAACCTACCTATAATGTGGAAGACCTGAGTTTGATCCCTGGGTTGGGAAGATCTGGAGGAGGGCATGGCAACTCACTCCAGTATTATTTCCTGGAGAATCCCCATGGACAGAGGAGCCTGGTGGGCTACAGTCCAAGGGGTCGCAATGAGCTTGGCAGTAATATAATGTCCTTTCCCTGCTTGAGTGAACGAAACCTTCATTTTCCTAGTATTTGAGTTGTTGGTGATCTTCTTCAACATCTTTATTCAGTTGCTAAAGCTTTTCACTGACAGGAATATTAGGCAAGAGAGTGCTAAGGGGTAATTCCCCTGGGCTCTTGTTCATCCTTGCCTCAGATGTGTAGCTGAAACTCATTGATAATTAGGATCATTCTTCCTGACTTCATGTGATCCCCTCTCTCAGACATTCATTTAAACACATACTCAAAATGACCCAGGAAAGGCCTCAGTTTTAACTCATCTGACCTATGACAATGTTCTCAGATAGGACAGGGTTCTCAGACTACTCCAATCTTGAGTAGTAAGTAGAACTTCCGCATACACAGAGTCCAAGGTATCAGAGAAGATAAGCAAAATGTATTCCAGTGTGTGATTTAGGAATAATGAAAGGACCACTTCTATCTTTAGCCTTTTGTCCCTCAAACAAATAATTCTGGGTATGAGATGGTACCAAAATTGATCAAGCACAAGTTTATGGTATATGGAGTATCCAGTAGGAAAATGGTCCATCCTCTCACAGTGCTGTCTCCCAGAAAATACCCAAACTAAATCTTCAGCAGGCTATTTATTTATCCTATCAAAGCTCTTGCTACTGGAGGATGAAAGCTAGATTTCACTGAGCCTCATAGAACTTCTAGATAAATTTCTAGGAGAGACTGTTGTTGAATTTCTTTTGCATAACTTGAAGCATCTGATTAGAAATGATGCTATATGGAATTTATCATGGTGATAAGTAAGGCATTTCTAACTTCCTTTAATGGTTGCATGACAGAAGCACTGCCCAAAGGGAAGAAACCTAATTTGCATAAATCTCTGCTCCCCTCCATAGGAAAGGGCCCCAATTTAACTTACCTGCCAGCAATGGATGGTGTCCTGTGGGGCCATTAAGAATGTCTTCTGATGTTGGCAGGTTGAAAAGTCACCTGGGAAGAAAGCCAAAATAATCTTGATGAAATAAAGTCCATGTTGCTGAGCCAACATGGTTCAATACCTGCGTCCATGGGCTTTTCATACATAAGCATTTTGATCAAGGGTGTCTATGGAAATAGGCCAACTGACATTCTCATGATAGGTCATCTTGTCTGCCTATTTAATGAGAGTCTCTGTTTAGTGAATGGCACTTAAAGTGCATTTTGTGGAGTATTATTGTCTTCAGACCGTATTCCATTTATGAGAGGTCCAACCACATACCTCTCATCCAGATTTCTTAATCATCACTTTTATTTTGTCAACCACCCAAATCATCAGGCACTATAAGTATTGTATCCAATCCAAGCATCTTAGGACTGAGGTGATAACTCACTGTGATTTAGATTTGTATTTCCTTAACATTAGTGATGTTGACATCTTTTTTATATGTCTCTTGACCGATTGTACATCTTCATTAGAGGAAGAAGTGTTCCCAGGTGGCTCAGTTGTAAGGAGTCAGCCTGCAATGCGGGAGGCACAATGTGTGCAGATTTGGGTTGGGAAGATCCCCTGGAGTAGGAAATGGCAACCCACTCCAATATTTTTGCCTGGAAAATTCCATGGAAAGAGGAGCCTGGCAGACTACAGTCCATGGGGCCCAAAGAATCAGACATGACTGAGTAAGCATGAGCATCCAGATCATCTTTATAGAGGACTGTCTATTCAAGTTTTTAACCCATTTTTTTAAAATTGGGCTATTTATCTGTTTTTTACAATTGAAGAAAAAAAAGTTCTTAATATATCTTAGATATTAATTCCTTATCAGGCCTATGGTTTAAAAATATTACCTCACATTCTATAGGTGGATTATATTGGTTTCCTTTCTTGCACCACACATTTTAGTTACTGTAGTTCATTTGTCTATATGCTTTGTTGCCTGCGTATCTGATGTTAAATCCAAGAAATAATTGCCAAGCTCAATGTCAGGAAAGTTTTCCTCTATGACTTATTCTAGAAGTTTTATAGTGTCAGGTATTATGTTTATGTCTTTTTCTATTTTTACTTTATTTTTGTGTGTGGTATAAAATAGCCAATTTCTTCCTTTTGCATGTGGTTGTCTAGTTTCCATCCTCTATTTTTGAAGAGACTATCTTTTCCCCATTGTATAGTCTACGAACACTTGTCCATGATCAAGTCTGACCATATTATGTGTGGGTTAATTTCTACACTCTCTATTGACTTATATGACCATTTTTATGCTGGTACCATACTGTTTCTTTCTTTTTTTTTTTTTTACCATACTGTTTCAATGACTATAGCTTTATAATATGTATCGAAACCAGGAAGTGTGAGTCTCCAGCTTTGCTCTTCTTTCTCAGGATTAATTTGGCCATATAGGGTCCTTTTAAGTTGCATTTGAATTTTACAACTAACTTTTCTATTTCTTTAAAGAATGCTATTGGACTCTTTGTAAGGATTGCATTGAAATTGCACATTACTTTGGATAGTCTTGGGAGTAGGAGATACTTAATATCCTCTGAAATGAGAAGCAGACTGAAATATGAAGTGGGCAACTCCATAAAGCACAATTATGCAGTTTATCATGGCAATTTATGTATAGACAGGAAATATAAGGTGGATGGACAAACCAAAGATATTTGCAACTGCCCTCTATACTACCTAAATGGGTACAGGGAGACTTAAGGGAACAAAACTAAAACCAGAATCTGACTATCAAGTGAGAAGCATATCTGCACTGACTGGAATTGGGGTTTTTCCCTCACCATAGGGGATCTTGTAACCATTCACTATCTATGTCAGCCAAGATATATTTCTGGTTTTCATATCAGACAAAGGCAAAGGTAAATGTTGGCAGAGAATTTATCTGGCTTGAATGCATTCTCTATGAGTAAGCTAAAGTTCAGTCACACAGAAAAGTGAGCGGGTATTACTGCAGATCTAAGAGAGAGCTGACGAAGTGCAATCAGTGTGGTTCAGCCACACAGATAGTATGCACATTTTAATATTAAATCCTCCAAACCGTGAACAATAACATAGATATCTTTACATTTACTTGTATTTGTATCTTTATAAATTTACTTCATCAATGATATGTAGTTTTCAGTGTACAAGTGGTATACTTGTGGTAAACTTTAGTGGTAAAATTTATTATTGATTATTTTATTCTTTTTGATACTACTGTGAATTGGATTGCTTATTTTTTTCACTCTCAGTTTTTCATTGTTAATATGTAGAAATGTAATTTATTTTAGATTTTGATTTCATGTCCTGAAACTTTGCTGAAATTATTTAATAATTCTAGTTTATTATTTCTTGTGGACTTTGGGGGATTTTGACATGTAAGATCATGTCATCTGTAAACTGAGATAATTTTACTTCTTCCTTTCTAAATTTGATGCATTTAATTCCTATTTCTTACTTAGTTGTTCTTGCTATTCCTTCAGTATAAGTGAGGAGAGTAGGTGTCATTGCATTGTTCTTGATATTAAAGGAGAAGCTGTCAGTTTTTTCTTCTATTGAGTATGATGTAGAATATTTTTTTTCATTTATGACTTTTATTATGTTAAGGTAATTTGCTTTTATTCTTAGTTGAATGTTTTTTATAATGACAGGATACTGAATTTTGTCAGTTGCTTTATCAGCATCTATTGAGATGGCAGTGTGATTTTTAATCCCTTATTCCATTAATATTATATATCACATTGACTGATTTTCATATGTTGAAACATTGTGAATCCCAGGGATAAATCCCATTTGGTCATGGTGTATGGTCCTTTTAATATGCCTTCAGAAAACAACAACATTCCATAAAGCAATTATCATTCAATTAAAAAATAAATAAATTTTTTTAAATGCCATCAAATTTGGTTTCCTGATTTTCTGCTGAAAATTTTTGCATCTATAGTCATCAGGGATATTGGCCTGTCACTTTCTTTTTTGGTAGTGTCTTTCTATGAATTTGGTATCAGATATTACAGACCTAATTAAAGGAATTTGAAAGTGCTGCCTCCTCTTCAATTTTTTGAAAGAATTTGTGAAGGATTGGCATTAATTCATCTTCAAACATTTGATAGCTTTTACCAGTGAGGTGATCTGTCTTGAGGTTTTCTTTGTAAACATATTTTGGGTTACTAATATAATCTCCTTACTAGTTATATGTCTGTTCAGATTTTCTGTTTCTTCGTGGTTACATCTTGATAGGTTGTATGCTTCTCGTAATTTATCCATTTCTTCTAGATAATGCAATTTGTTGGCCTTAGCTGTTAATTGTAGTCTCTTATATTCTTTTTGATTTTGTGGTATCGGTTTTAATGACTTCTCTTTTATTTCTAATGTTGCTGATTTCAGTCTTCTCTTTCTGCTTAGTTAATCTAACTAAAGGTTTGTAATTTTGGTGATGTCTTCAAAAAGGCAACTCTCAGTTTTACTATATTTTTTTTCCCTATTCTCTAGTCCACGTTTGTCTGGTCTAATCATGATCATTTCCTTCATTCTGTTTCTCTGAGTTATTGAGATTTAGTAATGTTGTTTGAGACCTTATAAAATGTAGTTGTGAATCATCACAAAATTTCCTCTTCAGTTCAGTTCAGTCACTTAGTCGTGTCGGACTCTTTGTGACCCCATGAATCACAGCAAGACAGGCCTCCCTGTCCATCAGCAACTCCTGGAGGTCACTCAGACTCACGTCCATCGAGTCTGTGATGCCATCCAGCCATCTCATCCTCAGTCGTCCCCTTCTCCTCCTGCCCCCAATCCCTCCCAGCATCAGAGTCTTTTCCAATGAGTCAACTCTTCGCATGAGGTGGCCAAAGTACTGGAGTTTCAGCTTTAGCATCATTCCTTCCAAAGAAATCCCAGGGCTCATCTCCTTCAGAATGGACTGGTTGGATCTCCTTGCAGTCCAAGGGACTCTCAAGAGTCTTCTCCAACACCACAGTTCAAAAGCATCGATTCTTTGGCGCTCTGCCTTCTTCACAGTCCAACTTTCACATCCATATATGACCACTGGAAAAACTGTAGCCTTGACTAGATGGACCTTAGTTGACAAAGTAATGTCTCTGGTTTTGAATATACTATCTAGGTTGGTCATAACTTTTCTTCCAAGGAGTAAGCGTGTTTTAATTTCATGGCTGCAATCAACATCTGCAGTGATTTTGGAGCCCCAAAAAATAAAGTCTGACACTGTTTCCACTGTTTCCCCATCTATTTCCCATGAAGTGATGGGACCAGATGCCATGATCTTCGTTTTCTGAATGTTGAGCTTTAAGCCAACAGTCACCTTCATCAAGAGGCTTTTTAGTTCCTCTTCACTTTCTGCCATAAGGGTGGTGCCATCTACATATCGGAGGTGACTGATATTTCTCCTGGCAATCTTGATTCCAGCCCAGCGTTTCTCATGATGTACTCTGCATATAAGTTAAAGAAGCAGGGTGACAATATACAGCCTTGACGTACTCCTTTTCCTATTTGGAACCAGTCTGTTATTCCATGTGCAGTTCTAACTGCTGCTTCCTGACCTGCATACAGATTTCTCAAGAGGCAGGTTAGGTGGTCTGGTATTCCCATCTCTTTCAGAATTTTCCACAGTTTATTGTGATCCACACAGTCAAAGGCTTTGGCATAGTCAATAGAGCAAAAATAGATGTTTTTCTGGAACTCTCTTATTTTTTGCATTATCCAGTGGATGTTGGCAATTTGATCTCTGGTTCCTCTGCCTTTTCTAAAACCAGCTTTAACACTACTTTTTCTGCACACCGTAAGTTTTGGTGGGTTCTGTTTTTTTTTCCATTTGCTTTGAGATATTTTCTTATTTCTCTTTTGACTTCTTCATCGACCCATTTGTTGCTCAACAATGTGTTATTCAATTTCCACCTGCTCACAACTCTTCAAGATCTCTTTCTGCCATTAATCTCTATTTTGTGTTCCATCATAGGTGAAATACTTAGTATGATTTTGACCTTCCTAAATTTGTAAAGGCTAATTTTGTAACCCAACCCTCAGTCTGTACTGGCAAATGTTTCCTGTGCACTGTTCTGCTGTGGTTGGGTAGAATGTTCTCATTATGTCTGTTAGATTCTTCAGGTTGATCATGTCATTGGAGTTCTCTGTTTATTGATTTTTGTCTGGATGTCCCATCTATTAGCAAAAATGGGGCACTGAAGTTTCCTACTAGTTTTGTGTTGCTTTCTCAGGGAGCTTGTTGCTCCCTTTAGTTCTCTCTTTCTTTGCTTCATATATTTGAGTATTCTGATGTGTATATATATACATGTATGTGTGTGTGTGTATGTGTGTGTATATCTTCATGGTAAAATGATCCTTTAATCAGGATATAATGTCTTCTTTGTCTCTTTTGACAGTTTTTTTTACTTGAATTCTATATTACTTGGTATAATAATCTTTGGGTTTTCTATCTTGTTCCATTGGCCTATATTTCTGGTTTTGTGCCACTTCCATACTGTCTTGATGACTGCAGCTTGGTAGTATAGCCTGAATTCAAGAACCCAGATCCCTCCAGCTGTTTCAATTTCTCAGTTTCTTTGGTTTTTCAGGATCTTTTGTATTTCCATTCAAATTGTGAATTTTTGTTCTAGATATGCAAAAAAAAAGTCATTAGTAATTTGAAAGGGACCACATTGAAACTGTAGGCTGCCTTGGGAAGCATAGTCATCTTGACAATATTTATCCTTCCAATCCATGAACATGGTATATCTTTCAATCTGTTGGTGTCAACTTTGATTTCTTTCCTATGTGTCATATTTTTCAGAGTACAGCTTTTTAAACCTTAGGTAGGTTTATCTCTATGTATTTCATTCTTCTTGACGCAGTGGTAATTGGAATTGATTTCTTAATTTCTCTTTCTGATATTTCATTGTTAGTGTACAGAAATGCAAGAGATTTCTGTGTATTAACTTTATGAAACTTTACCTAATTTATTGATGAGGTCCAGTAATTTTCTGATTGCATCTTTAGGATTTCCCATAGATGGCCCTAGAGACTATTATACTATGTGAAGTAAGTCAAACAGAGAAAGACAGATATTATATGACATCACATATATAGGTAATACAAAAATATACAAATGAACTTATTTACAAAATAAAAAATATATTAACATGGAAAACAAACTTATGATTACCAAAAGGGAAGGGAGGAGGGATAAATTTTAGAAATTTGGGATTAACAGATACTCAGTGAGTATATATGTGCTAAGTCGTTTCAGTCATAGCCGACTCTTGCCACACTATGGGCCATAGCCTGCTAGGCTCCTTTGTCCATGGGATTCTCCAGGCAAGAATACTGGAGTGAGTTGCCTTGCCCTCCTCCAGGGTATCTTCCTAATCCAGGGACTGAAGCAAGTTTCATGTCTCCTGCATTGGCAGGTGTGTTCTTTACCACTAGTGCCACCTGGGAAGCCAACAGATACACAGTACTATCTACAAAATAGATAAACAATAAGAGTCTACCAGAGATCATATTGCCAACATCTGTTGGATCCCAGAAAAAGCAAGAGAGTTACAGAAAAATATCTACTTCTGCTTTATTGACAACATCAAAGCATTTGATTGTGTGGATCACAACAAACTATGGAAAGTTCTTAAAGAGATGGGAATACCAGAGCACCTGACTTGCCTCCTGAGAAATCTGTATGCAGATCAAGAAGCAACAATTAGAACTGTACATGGAACAACAGACTAGTTTCAAATCAGAAAAGGGGTACATCAAGAGTGTATTTTTTTTTCATTCCGCTTATTTAACTTATATGCAGAGTATATCATGTGAAATACTGGGCAGGATAAAACACAAGCTGGAATCAAGATTGCTGGGAGAAATATCAATAACCTCAGATATGCAGATGACACCACCCTCATGGCAGAAAGCAAAGAGGAACTAAAGAGCTTCTTGATGAAAGTGAAAGAAAAGAGTGAAAAAAAACTGGCTTAAAACTTAACATATGTTCAATGCAGGATGCAGGATGCTTGGGGCTGGTGTATGGGGATGATCTGGAGGGATGATGTGGGGTGGGAGGTGGGAGGGGGGTTCATGTTTGGGAGTTCATGTAAAAATAAATAAATAAATAAATAAAAATTTAAAAAAATAAAATAAAAAAATTTGAGTAGCTGAAAAAAAAAAAGATCATGGCATCCAGTCCCATCACTTCATGGCAAATAGATAGGGAAACAATGGAAACAGTGATAGACTATATTTTCTTGGTCTCCAAAATCTCTGCAGATGGTGATTGCAGCCATGAAATTATAAGACACTTGCTCCTTAGAAGAATAGCTATGACCAACCTAGACAGCATATTAAAAAGCAGAGAAATTACTTTGTGGGCAAAGGTCCTTATAGTCAAAGATATAGTTTTTCCAGTAGTCATGTATGGATGTGAGAGTTGAACTGTAAAGAAAGTTGAGCACTGAAGAACTGATGCTTTTGAGCTGTGTGTTCGAAAAGACTCTTGAGAATCCCTTGGACTGCAAGGAGACCAAACATGTCAATCCTCAAAGAAATCAACGCTAAATATTCATTGGAAGGACTGGTGCTGAGGCTCCAATACTTTGGCCACCTGATGTGAAGAACTGACTCATTGGAAAAGACCCTGATGCTAGGAAAGATTGAATGCAGGAAAAGCAGGGAACAACAGAGTATGAGATGGTTGGATGATATTACCAACTCAATGGACATGAGTTTGAGCAAGCTCTGGGAGTTGGTGATGGACAGGGAAGCCTGGCATGCTGCAATCCATGGCTGAGTGACTGAACTGAACTGAACTGAATAG
Source organism: Oreotragus oreotragus (assembly GCA_006410675.1). Classification (NCBI taxonomy): domain Eukaryota; kingdom Metazoa; phylum Chordata; class Mammalia; order Artiodactyla; family Bovidae; genus Oreotragus; species Oreotragus oreotragus. Next base: position 402,061 of record SJYX01011335.1, on the reverse strand, counting down.
CATAGGGAACTCTACTCAATATTCTGTGATAACCTATATGGGAAAAGAATCTGAAAAAGAATAGATATTTATATATAACTGAATCACTTTGTTGTACACTTGAACATTTTAAATAAAATATGTTTCACTGTAAATTATTTTTAAAATAACTGTTCAAATGCCACAGAAAGATATTTACAACAAAGATATATACAATTTTCTGGCCCAGGCTATATTTTGATCTTCTGTTCCTATATACAATCATAGAGTCCCATAGCCTTTCAATATTCAAGATCTCTGTTTACTTTGCCACTTGCAACATTATTTCAGACACCTCCCTTTAGAAAAAAATTCAAACCAATTCAAGCTGCTATACCATGAGTATTAAAGCAACCATAAAAATTTCTTCCAAATAAATATAAAGAAAATTCAGATAATGGAAATACATTTGATATAATTGATTTGAGAATCTGCCCAAACTTGACATTTCCATTCCCATCTTCATTCTGCTTTTAAGGATATCTCTTACTTATTTGACACTGAGCCAGTTTTCTAAGAGTATATTCACTCTAAGGATCCTAAACTAAGTAACAAATATTATGCTACTTAAAATGTTCTTAGTTTTACCGTGAAAATTAGCATACTGATAAGATTCACACACTACATCTCTCATGAAAAATATGTCATTTTTATTAATAAATCTAAAACTTTACATTCCATCTTGCAATAGAAAGAGAAATCTCAACTTATGACAGAGTATCTGGTTTTTATCTCTTTACCCATGATCCCCTATGTAGGTTGTCATTTAGATGTCAATTTTGGAAGACTAAGGTTTCATTTTATTAAAAGTATAATGGGTGGAGGAAAACAAGCTGATGGAGGAGTAGGTGGACATGCAGTACATCTCTCTCCATGGATACATCAGGGATATACTTTCAGACACAGAAGTGCATACACAATATCAGCTGAGAGTGGACAGAAGTACCTGACCAATGGAAAAGAATATACAGAACCATGCAAAATTCAGTAGGATGAAGGAGCAGAGGGAAAAACAGGAGTGTTAGTAGGACCGGACCTGCCCTCAGCTGGTGGGGGAACTGAAGCAGGTGTCCAATTCCCACATCAGGGAAATTGTCTGAGTCAGAGGAGAAACATTTAAGGCTCAGAGTGAAACAGCTGATCTGTGGCAGCCTAAATGGAATGAGAATCAGACAGTCCTTGCTGCAGCCATACATACCCTGGACAAGGACGCAGGTCTCCTGGAAGGCACAGCGGCTGAGAGCTGGAGTTTAGGGATTGTGGAGCAATCCCAGGATGAGCGCTTCTTTTGACTGCAGAGAGACAGATTGAGGTGATATGAAGGAGTAGATAGTGGTGGGAAATGCCTTTGGAGGAAATCCAACTGCTGAGTCATGCATAGTGGGTGGAACCATCACTATAACCTCTCTCTCCCCACATTCCAGCATCGGCAGCTGAATAGTAGAGATGCTGGTCATCAAAGGCCTAATACACAACTACAGAGTAGGACCCTATCCAGGGTGCCCCTTTAAGTGCTTGCCGTGCCAACCTACAGAGGACCCCAGCCAGGGGAGCCCCTCTATGTGCCTGATGCGACAAAAAACAGAGAAGGACCCCAGGCAAGGGAGCCCTCTAAGTGCCTGAAGAGGTGGAGCTATGGAGAAAGTCTGGCGGAGGAAGCCTCCTGATCGCCAGCTACAAGAGGTGCAAATAAAGACTCTGACAGGGCCATAACTCCTGCAGCAGAGGCTGTCCATGTCCCTGCTCACTTGGCTCCGCCAGGGCCCCCACAAGCCAAGCAGCTGTGCCACCCTCACGTTCAACTCTCGCTGGGGCAGAGTTGCACAAATCAAAAAGTCTTGCATCTATGCGTGCAGGGTCCCTTTGGTAGTATCCGACTCTGCGACCATGTAGACCGTGGCCTGCCAGGCTTCTCTGTCAGAGAGGTGGTTCTCCACCTCCAGAGAGGTGGAGCATATTGGCCAATATTGGTTGCCATACCCTTCTAGAACACCATATTTCCTGCTGCTCTAGCTGCCAGCTCCTCTGAGTACCTGGTGCTGCCAGAACCTCTGCAACCCAAGCAGCTGCACCACCTCCACGCCTGGCCCTCCCAGGGGCAGACCCCAGTGGATGACCCACACGCAGAGGTGAAAACAAAACTGCAATCGAAACCCAGGGGCAGTGTGGCTAAGGAAGAAGACCCCAAACCTTCCCACCAGCTCTACAAGCTGCAGATTAAATCCACACGATCAATTTGACAGACTCTGTCTATGGAATCTGGAGGGAAGATGTGGGGTGGGAGGTGGGAAGGGGGTTCATGTTTGGGAGTTCGTGTAAAAAAAAAAATAAATACAAAAAATAAATAAATAAATAAATAAATAAATAAAAGAACATTGAGAGCTCCCACAAAAGTAAACACACTAATTCTGAGAGCTGTGGACATTGAAGGCAAGAACACACAGGAGTAGGACCAGATTAGAATCTGAGCTAGCCCCACAGCAGGTCCAGAGATCAGCACGGTGTTGGAGGGCATCCTAGGGAGTTGAGGTGGACTGCAACTCCCAGCGAGGGAAAGGACTCTGACAGCAGTGACTCAAGAAAAACATTTATTATTCTTATGCCTTGACTTGTTTTGTAGTTTTTTTAGATATTTTTTTTTCTTTTTTATCCCTTACTCTGTTTTAGTTGCCAATTTTATTGGCACTATGAAATCTAATTACGCTTTTTTTTTCCCTCAGTCACATTTAAAATTTTTTTTATAAACCTCTGCCTCTACATTGGACTTTTGCAGTTCTGTGGGGTTTTCCTTTTTTTCTCTCTCTTTCTTTCTTTCTTTTTTCTTTTCTCTTTTTTTAAAAATTTAACTTTTAACTGTTTAATCCTATTACTATTTTTTCTGCATTTATACTTTGCTTGCTCTTCCTACTGTTCTTTTCCCCTTGCAGTTGGTCTTTAATGTATATAAATCTTCTTTATCTACCTCTATTTAACTTTGCATATCTATTCTTTCTTTCTCTTCTTTCCTCTCAACATATTTGTTAGTTTTATTTTCACTGATTTATTCTCCAATTGGCACCTTGCTTTAGTTTTCTTTTCCAGTTTGTGCTTTAGTAAGTTTTGTTCTAAATTGGTAAATATGATTTTTTATTTCCTTTGCTCACCAGGTCAATCTACTGTACTTTATTTTTGTTGGACTGTTTTTACTTTGCTCATGGGTATATATGTATATGTGTATATTCCATTATTTTAATTATCATTTGCCTGATTTTGTAACTGCCGTTTGTCTGGGGTATATCTCTGATTTCTCCTTTTGGGATATTTGTTTTAATCTCACTTAATGACATAAAAAACCACTTGTGGAATCTTTGTTCCTGACCAGAGATCAAGCCCTGAGCCTTTGGAGTGGGAGCACTGACTCCAAGACCCTAGACTACCAGAGAACTTACCCTAGGGAGTATCAGATAGTGAAAACTCACACAAAGGAAACCACTTGAATACAAGACCCAGCATCACCCAACCACCAGTAGCACCCTGTGCAGGATGCCTCATCTAAACAACAAACAAAACAAAAATACAAACCCAATCATCAGCAGATAGGATTACCACCTCACTCAGCCTTGTCCATCAGAGGAAAAACAAAGAAACAGAAACTCAGCACAAATCTCACCCTCTACAAAGCTTACACAAACCTCTGGACCACCTTAGGAGGGAAGAAACCAAAAGGTAGAAAGAATTCAACCTTGAAACCTGGGAAAAGGAGACCTCAAACACAAAAAGTTAAAAAATAAAATTGAAAAGGCATAGAAATACTATAAAAATGAAGGAACAAACTAAAAACACAGAAGTACAAATAAATGAAGAGGAAATAGGCAAACGACCTGAAAAAGAATTCAGAATAATGATGGTAAAGATGATCAAAACCTTGAAAACAAAATGGAGAAAATGCAAGAGTCAATTAACAAAGAACTAGAAGAATGAAAGAATGAATATACAGAGACAAACAACACAATTACTGAAATTAAAAATACTCTAGAAGGAATCAGTAGCAGAATATCTGAAACAGAAGAACGAATCAGTGAGCTGGAAGATAAAATGGTGGAAATAACTTCTGAAGAGCATAATAAAGTAAAAAGAATGAACTGAGGATAGTCTCAGATACCTCTGGGACAATATCAAACACACCAACATTCAAATTATAGGGGTCTCAGAAGGAGAAGAGACAAAGAAAGGGTATGAGAAATTTTTTGAAGAGATTACAGTTGAAAATTTCCCCAACATGGAAAAGGAAATAGTCAAACAAGTCCAAGAGGTACAAAGAGCTCCATACAGGATAAACCCAAGGAGAAACATGCCAAGACACATACTAATCTAACTAACAAAGACTAAACACAAAGAAAGAATATTAAAAGCAGCAAAGGAGAAGCAACAAGTAACATACAAGGGAAGCCCCATATGCTTAACAGCTGATCCTTCAGCAGAAACTCTGCAGGCCAGAAGGGAATGGCAGGATATATTTAAAGTACTGAAAGGGAAAAATCTACAACCAAGATTACTGCACCTGACAAGGATCTCATTCAAAATTATGGAGAAATAAAAAGCTTTTCAGACAAGCAAAAGTTAAGAGAATTCAGTACCACCAAACCAGCTTTACAACAAATGTTAAATGGGGTTATCTGGTCAAGAAATACAAGAGAAGAAAAAAGATATACAAAATCAACCCAAAAAAGTTAAGATAATGACAAAAGGAACATATATATCAAGAATTACCTTAAATGTAAATGGATTAAATGCTCCAAGCAAAAGACACAGACTGGATGAATGGATATAAAAACAAGACCCATATATATGCTGTCTACAAGAAACCCGTTTCAGACCTCAATACACATATAGACTGAAAGTGAGAGGATGGAAAAATGTATTCCATACAAATGGGAAGCAAAAGAAAGATGGAGTAGCAATCCTCATATCAGACAAAATAGACCTTAAAACAAAGATTACAAGAGATAAAGACTCTACATAATGATCAAGGAATCAACCCAAGAAGAAGACATAACAATTGTAAACATCTATGCACCCAACATAGAAGCACCTCAATACATAAGACAAGCACTAACAAACATAAAAGGAGAAATTGATGGTAACACAATAATACTGGAAGACTTTAACACCCCACTCACACCAATGGACAGATCATCAAAACAGAAGATTAATAAGGAAACACAAGTCTTAAATGATACATTGGATGAGATGGATCTCATTGATATCTTCAGGACATTCCATCCGCATGCAAGAATACACCTTCTTCTCAAGTGAACATGGAACATTCTCCAGGATAGATCACATCTTGGGTCACAAATCAAACCTCAGTAAATTTAAGAAAATTGAAATCATGTAAGCATCATCTCTGACCACAATGATATGAGACTAGAGATGAATTACAAGAAAAAGACTGTAAGAAACACAAACACATGAATATTAAACAGCAAGTTTCTAAATAACCAACAGGCTACTGAAGAAATCAAAAAAGAAATTTAAAAATTTCTAGAAAAAAATGACAATGAAAACACAACAACTCAAAACCTATGTGATGTAGCAAAAGCATTTCTAAGAGGGAAATTAATAGCAATACAATCCTACCTTAAGATACAAGAAAAACATCAAATAGACAACTTAATTTTACACCTAAAACAACTGAAAAAAGAAGAACAAAAACCCCCAAAATTAGGAGAAGGAAAGAAATCATAAAGATCCGAGCAGAAATAATTGAAAAAGAAACAAAAGAATAGTAAAGATTGATAAAACTAAAAGATGGTTCTTTGAGAAGATAAAGAAAATTGACAAAGGTTTCAGTTCAGTTCAGTTTCAGTTCAGTCACTCAGTCATGTCCAGCTTTTTGCGACCCCATGAATCACAGCACGCCAGGCCTCCCTGTCCATCACCAACTCCCGGAGTTCACTCAAACTCATGTTCATCGAGTCAGTGATGCCATCCAGCCATCTCATCTTCTGTCGTCCCCTTCTCCTCCTGCCCCCAATCCCTCCCAGCATCAGGGTCTTTTCCAATGAGTTAACTTTTCACATGAGGTGGCCAAAGTATTGAAGTTTCAGCTTTAGCATCAGTCCTTCCAATGAACACCCAGGACTGATCTCCTTTAGAATGGACTGATTGGACCTCCTAGCAGTCCAAGGGACTCTCAAAAGTCTTCTCTAACACCACAGTTCAAAAGCATCAATTCTTCAGCACTCAGCTTTCTTCACAGTCCAACTCTCACATCCATACATGACCACTGGAAAAAACATAGCCTTGACTAGACGGACCTTTGTTGGCAAAGTAATGTCTCTGCTTTTCAATATGCTATCTAGGTTGGTCATAATTTTCCTTCCAAGGAGTAAGTGTCTTTTAATTTCATGGCTGCAATCACCATCTGCAGTGATTTTGGAGCCCCCCCCCACACACACAAAAAAAGTCTGACACTGTTTCTGCTGTTTCCCCATCTATTTCCCATGAAGTGATAAACCTTTAGCCATCAAGAAAAAAAGAAAGAAGAATCAAATCAACAAAATTAAAAAATGAAAAAGGAGAGGTTACAACAGACAATGCAGAAATTCAAAGGATTATAAGAGACTATTATGAACAACTACATGGCAATAAAATGGACAACCTGGAAGAAATGGACAGATTCTTAGAAAAGTTCAGTCTTTCAAGACTGAACCAAGAAGGAATAGAATTTATGAACAACCCAATTACAAGCACTGAAATTGAAGCTGTGATCAAAAATCTCCCAAAACACAAAAGCTCAGGACCAGATGGCTTCACAGAATTCTATCAAACATTTAGAGGAGAGCTAATGCCTATCATTCTAAAACTCTTTCAAAAACTTGCAGAGGAAGGAACACTTCCAAACTCATTCTACGAGGCCACCATCACCCAGATACCAAAACCAGACAAAGACAACATACATAAAAAAGAAAACTATAGGCCAATATCACAGATGAACATAGATGCAAAAATCCTCAACAAAATTTTAGCAAAGAGAATTCAGCAACCCATCAAAAAGCTTGTACACCATGATCAAATTGCATTTATTCCAGGAATGAAAGGAGTCTTTAATATACACAAATCAATCAATGTGATACACCGTATTAGCAAACTGAGAGATAAAAACCATATGATCATCTCAATACATGCAGGAAAAGCCTTTGACAAAATTCAGCACCCATTTATGATTAAAACTCTTCAAAAAATGGGCATAGAAGGGACCCACCTCAATGTAGTAAAGGAGAAGGAAATGGCAACCCACTCCAGTGTTCTTGCTTGGAGAATNATCTCAATACATGCAGGAAAAGCCTTTGACAAAATTCAGCACCCATTTATGATTAAAACTCTTCAAAAAATGGGCATAGAAGGGACCCACCTCAATGTAGTAAAGGAGAAGGAAATGGCAACCCACTCCAGTGTTCTTGCTTGGAGAATCCCATGGACAAAGGAGCCTGGTAGGCTACAGTCCATGGGGTCACAGAGTCAGACACGACTGAGTGACTAACACATACACATATATGATAAATCTACAGCAAACATTATTCTCCATGGTGAAAAACTGAAAACATTCCCCCTAGGATCAGGAACAAGACAAGGGTGTCCACTTTCACCACTATTATTCAGCATAGCTTTGGAAGTCCTAGCTAAAGCAATCAGAGAAGAAAACAAAAAAAAGGAATCCAGATCAGAGAAGAAGAAAATCTCTCACTGCAGATTACATGATAGTGTACATAGAAAACCAAAAATATAGCATCAGAAAATTACTAGAGCTAATCAGTGAATTTAGACAAGTTGCAATATACAAAATCAATACACAGAAATCACTTGCATTTCTGTATACTAACAATGAAAACTCAGAAAGAGAAATTAAGTAATCCTATTCACTATTGCAACAAAAAGAATACAATATCTAGGAATAAACTTAACCTAAGGAGACAAAAGAACTGTACACAGAAAATTATAAGGCACTAATGAAAAAAATCAAAGACAACATAAGCAGGTGAAGAGAAATTCCATATTCTTGGGAAGGAAGAATCAACATTGTGAAAATGACTATACTACCAAATGCAATCTACAGATTCAATGCAATTCCTATCAAGTTACCAATGGCATTTTTCAGAAAACTAGAACAAAAAATTTCACAACTCATATGGAAACACAAAAGACCCAGAATAGCCAAAGCAGTCTTGAGAAATAAGAATGGAGCTGGAGGAATCAACCTTTCTGACTTAAGATTACTAGAAAGCTACATCCATCAGGACAGTATGGTACTGGAACAAAAACAGAAATATAGGCCAATGGAACAAGACAGAAAGCCCAGAAACAAACCCATGCACGTGTGAGTACCTTATTTTTGACAAAGGAGACAAGAATATACAATGGGACAAAGACAGCCCCTTTCAATAAATGGTGCTGGAAAAACTGGACAGCTACATGTTAAAGAATGAAATTAGAACACGTCCTTACACCATACACAAATATAAACTCAAAATAGATTAAAGATATAAATGTAAGACCAGAAACTATAAAACTCTTAGAAGAAAACATAGAACAATTGATGACATATATCAGAACAAGATCCTCAATGATCCACCTCCTAGAGTAACGGAAATAAAAACAAAAGTGTATGAGTGGGACCTGATTAAACTTTAAAACTTTTGCACAGCAAAGGAAACTAGATTCAAGGTGAAAAGACAACCCTCATAATGGGAGAAAATAATACCAAATGCAACAACCGACAAAGGATTAATTTCCAAAACATACAAGCAGCTCATACAACTCAATTACAGAAAAACAAACAACCCAATCAAAAAGTGGGAAAAAAGATTTAAACAGATATTTCTCCAAAGAAGACATACAGATAAGTAACAAGCACATGAAAAGATACTCAACATCGCTCATTATGAGAGAAATGCAAATCAAAACTACAAATGAGATATCACCTCACACTGGTCAGAATGGCCATCATCAAAAAGTCTAAAAACAATAAACGCTGGAGAGGGTGTGGAGAAAAGGGAACACTCTTGCACTGCTGGTGGGAATGCAAATTACAACCATTATGGAAGATGGTATGGAGATTTCTTTAAAAACTTGGAATAAAAACACCGTATGACCCAGCAATCCCACTCCTAGGCATATACCCTAAGGAAACCAAAATTTAAAATGACACATGTATCCCATTGTGCATTGCAGCACTATTTACAATAGCTAGACCATGGAAGCAACCCAGATGTTCTCGACAGATGAGTGGATAAAGAAACAGTGGTATATATATGCAATGAAATTTTACTCGGCCATAAAAAGGAACTCATATGAGTTCGTTCTGAGGAGGTGGATGAACTCAGAGCCTATTATACAGAGTGAAGTGAGTCAGAAAGAGAAAGATAAATATCATATTATAACACATTTATAAGGAATCTAGAAGAATGGTACTGAAGAACTTATTTACAGGGCAGCAGTGGAGAAACAGACATAGAGAATAGTCTTTTGAACATGGGGAAAGGGGAGAAAAGGGTGAGGAGCATGGAAAGAGTAACATGGAAACTTGCATTGAAATATGTAAAATAGATAACCAATGAGAATTTGCTGTNTTTATAAGGAATCTAGAAGAATGGTACTGAAGAACTTATTTACAGGGCAGCAGTGGAGAAACAGACATAGAGAATAGTCTTTTGAACATGGGGAAAGGGGAGAAAAGGGTGAGGAGCATGGAAAGAGTAACATGGAAACTTGCATTGAAATATGTAAAATAGATAACCAATGAGAATTTGCTGTATGGCTCAGAAAACTCAAACAGGGGCTCTGTATCAACCAAGAGGGATGGGATGGTGAGGAAGATGGGAGGGAGTTTCAAAAGGGAGGGCATATATGTATACCTATGGCTGATTCATGGTGAGGTTTGACAGAAAACAACAAAATTCTATAAAGCAATTATCCTTCAATAAAAAAATAAATTAAAAATTATGTATAATGTGTAAAGTGCAAAATATTTAACCACACTATAGTAGGGACACAAAACCATGTGAAAAGACACTGGCCTCGTGTTGCACTCCAGCTTTGGCCCCAACTGTGTCAGACATCATTCTTTTACTTGCTGGATTGCAAGAATTTAAAAGGGTAGTCAGAATATCAAGAACACTCAGGGAGTTCAAGATAGTTATTATTTATCAACCACTGTGAAAATATAACACTTGAACTATCAGTGAGTTAACATGTACCAACTAAATAATGACTAAAATGGCATTTGCTCTCTTGCATCCTCATGGGCCCACCAGGCTTAATTGCAAAGCTCAGTCCCTTCACAGGACCGTAGAGGTATATCAATCAAAACAGATACACCATACCCTTACTGAAGATTTGCAAGTCACAAGAAAGGATCACATCTCTTAGCACACAGCATTTATTTGAAAAATCTCCACAGGGCTTTTCTCAGGGTTCTTCAGCCTTCTTCTAGCCAAAAAATCTTTTTTATTTCTTTAC
>SJYX01011335.1:297042-376450 GCA_006410675.1 Oreotragus oreotragus | reverse complement strand
AATGTTCCCTTGGTATCTCTAATTTTCTTGAAGAGATCTCTAGTCTTTCCCATTCTGTTGTTTTCCTCTATTTCTTTGCATTGGTTGCTGAGGAAGGCTTTCTTATCTCTTCTTGCTATTCTTTGGAACTCTGCATTCATATGCTTATATCTTTCCTTTTCCCCTTTGCTTTTCACTTCTCTTCTTTTCACAGCTATTTGTAAGGCCTCCCCAGACAGCCATTTTGCTTTTTTGCATTTCTTTTCCATGGGGATGGTCTTGATCCCTGTCTCTTGTACAGTGTCACAAACCTCAGTCCATAGTTCATCAGGCACTCTATCTATCAGATCTAGTCCCTTAAATTTATTTCTCACTTCCACTGTATAATCATAAGGGATTTGATTTAGGTCATACCTGAATGGTCTAGCGGTTTTCCCTACTTTCTTCAATTTAAATCTGAATTTGGTAATATGGAGTTCATGATCCTCTGAGCCACAGCCAGCTCCAGGTCTTGTTTTTGTTGACTGTATAGAGCTTCTCCATCTTTGGCTGCATAGAATATAATCAATCTGATTTCGGTGTTGACCATCTGGTGATGTCCATGTGTAGAGTCTTCTCTTGTGCTGTTGGAAGAGGTTGTTTGCTATGACCAGTGTGTTCTCTTGGCAAAACTCTATTAGCCTTTGCCCCGCTTCATTCCGCATTCCAAGACCAAATTTGCCTGTTACTCCAGGTGTTTCTTGACTTCCTACTTTTGCATTCCTGTCCCTTATAATGAAAAGGACATCTTTTGGGGGTGTTAGTTCTGAAAGCTCTTGTAGGTCTTCATAGACCAGTCCAACTTCAGCTTCTTCAGCATTACTGGTTGGGGCATAGACTTGGATTACTGTGATATTCAAAGGTTTGCCTTGGAAACGAACAGAGATCATTCTGTCGTTTGTGAGATTGCATTCGATTTGGGGGTGTTAGTTCTGAAAGCTCTTGTAGGTCTTCATAGACCAGTCCAACTTCAGCTTCTTCAGCATTACTGGTTGGGGCATAGACTTGGATTACTGTGATATTCAAAGGTTTGCCTTGGAAACGAACAGAGATCATTCTGTCGTTTGTGAGATTGCATTCGAGTACTGCATTTCAGAATCTTTTGTTGACCATGATGGCTACTCCATTTCTTCTGAGGGATTCCTGCCCACAGTAGTAGATATAATGGTCATCTGAGTTAAATTCACCCATTCCAGTCCATTTTAGTTCACTGACTCCTAGAATGTCAATGTTCACCCTTGCCATCTCCTGTTTGACTGTTTCCAATTTGCCTTGATTCATGGACCTAACATTCCAGGTTCCTATGCAATATTGCTCTTTACAGCATTGGACCTTGCTTCTATCACCAGTCACATCCACAGCTGGGTATTGTTTTTGCTTTGGCTCCTTCCCTTCATTCTTTCTGGAGTTATTTCTCCACTGATCTCCAGTAGCATATTGGTCACCTAATGACCTGGGGATTTCTTCTTTCAGTATCCTATCGTTTTGCCTTTTCATACTGTTCATGGGGTTCTCAAGGCAAGAACTCTGAAGTGGTTTGCCATTCCTCTCTCCAGTGGACCCCATTCTGTCAGACCTCTTCACCATGACCTGCCTTCTTGAGTGGCCCCACAGGGCATGGCTTAGTTTCATTGAGTTAGACAAGGCTGTGGTCCTAGTGTGATTAGATTGACTAGTTTTCTGTGATTATTGTTTCAGTATGTCTGCCCTCTGATGTACTCTGGCAACACCTACCATCTTACTTGGGTTTCTCTTGCCTTGGGCCTGGGGTATCTCTTCACGGCTGCTCCAGCAAAGCGCAACTGCTGCTCCTTACCTTGGACGAGGGGTATCTCCTCACCACCGCCCCTCCTGACCTTGGATGTAGAATAGCTCCTCTAGGCTCTCCTGTGTCCACATAGCCACCGCTCCTTGGACTCTCTCCAAAATCTGTAATTTGCCTGTTTATCATTTGTTTCCTTATTCGTTATCTGTCTCCTCTATTAGTTAACTAATTCATCTCAATTCCAATTAGAACTGTGGTGTTATCACTAGTACTACTATAACAACTACTTATATGAACTAATATTTGTTAGTTATCTAATTAAGTGGTAGGTATTTTATACATAGACACTTATTTAATACTCATTATAACATGTAAGTTATCATTATTTTTGTACTTATTTTATGTATGAGAATTTAAAATATAGAACGATTAAGTAACTAGCTCATAATCCCAGAGCATGTAAGTAGAGACTGAATGTGAATTCAGAAGGTTTAGACTCTGATTCAGCTTGTGTGCATTCTCAGGCATGTCCAACTCTGTGATGCCATGGACTGTAGCTCACCAAGGTCCTCTGACAATGGTGTTTTCCAAGCAAGAATACTGGAGTGGGTTGCCATCTCCTCCTCCAGGAGATCTTCCCAATCCAGAGATCTAACCCACCTCTCTTGTGTCTCCTGCCCTGGCAGGCAGATTCTTTACCATTGTGCTACCTGGGAAGCCAATGATTCACCTTCAGTTCAGTTCAGTTCAGTCACTCAGTTGTGTCCGACCCTTTGCGACCCCTTGATCGCAGCACACCAGGCCTCCCTGTTCATTGCCATCTCCCGGAGTTCACTCAGACTCACGTCCATCGAGTCCGTGATGCCATCCAGCCATCTCATCCTCTGCCGTCCCCTTCTCCTCCTGCCCCCAATCCCTCCCAGCATCAGAGTCTTTTCCAATGAGTCAACTCGTCGCATGAGGTGGCCAAAGTACTGGAGTTTCAGCTTTAGCATCATTCCTTCCAAAGAAATCCCAGGGTTGATCTCCTTCAGAATGGACTGGTTGGATCTCCTTGCAGTCCAAGGGACTCTCAAGAGTCTTCTCCAACACCACAGTTCAAAAGCATCAATTCTTCGGCGCTCAGCCTTCTTCACAGTCCAACTCTCACATCCATACATGACCACAGGAAAAACCATAGCCTTGACTAGACGGACCTTAGTCGGCAAAGTAATGTCTCTGCTTTTGAATATACTATCTAGGTTGGTCATAACTTTTCTTCCAAGGAGTAAGCGTCTTTTAATTTCATGGCTGCAGTCACCATCTGCAGTGATTTTGGAGCCCAAAAAAATAAAGTCTGACACTGTTTCCACTGTTTCCCCATCTATTTCCCATGAAGTGATGGGACCAGATGCCATGATCTTCATTTTCTGAATGTTGAGCTTTAAGCCAGCCTTTTCACTCTCCTCTTTCACTTTCATCAAGAGGCTTTTTAGTTCCTCTTCACTTTCTGCCATAAGGGTGGTGTCATCTGCATATCTGAGGTTATTGATATTTCTCTTGGCAATCTTGATTCCAGCTTGTGTTTCTTCCAGTCCAGAGTTTCTCATGATGTACTCTGCATATAAGTTAAAGAAGCAGGGTGACAATATACAGCCTTGACGTACCCTTTTCCTATTTGGAACCAGTCTGTTGTTCCATGTCCAGTTCTAACTGTTGCTTCCTGACCTGTATACAGGTTTCTCAAGAGGCAGGTCAGGTGGTCTGGTATTCCCATCTCTTTCAGAACCTTCCACAGTTTATTGTGATCCACACAGTCAAAGGCTTTGGCATAGTCAACAAAGCAGAAGTAGGTGTCTTTCTGGAGCTCTCTTGCTTTTTCCATGATCCAGCGGATGTTGGCAATTTGATCTCTGGTTCCTCTGCCTTTTCTAAAACCAGCTTGAACATCAGGGAGTTCACAGATAGAATATTATAATAATACACATTAAGATAATTTTGGCTTCCCAGGTAGCACTAATGGAAAGAACACACCTGCCAAGGCAGGGGACATAAGGGATGTGGTTCAATCCCAGGGTAGGTACGATTCCCTGGAGAAGGGAATGGCAACCTACTCCAGTTTTCTTGCCTGGCGAATGTCATGGACATAGGAGCCTGGTAGGCTATGGTCCACAGCATCATAAAGAGTCGGACAAAACTGAAGCTACTTAACACATATACATAATAATTTTAGGGGAAAGGTGAGTACTCATTGAACTAAATGGTATACATTACTATTTTCTCAGCAGTGAAATTTAAAAGTCAGGGTTACCCTTCCTGGAGGACACTCTCCTTATATGTTTACTAGTATCATTTTGATTTCTGTGCTTATTGTGTTAATGTAAAATTTAATTAAATAATAAAAATAATTCTGTTACATTAAAATGTAAAATAAATAGGGTGCTAAAAAGATTTAAAGCTTAGTCCTTCTCTCCCCAAATTGATTCATGTTATCATGAGTATATGCAATAAATCAAATCATATATCATTGTGCCTAAATTAATTAATAGCATAGACTGAGCTGAAGTTTTCCAGATAAAGATGTAGATGTTGATCAGTACTGAACATCTCAATCATAGTCAACGCTTTCCATGGTGCTTTAAAAGTTTTCTCTAATCTACCTTAAGTGTCTGTTCATTTAGAAAACACCCTAATTTAGCTATATTTTCCTTTATATTCTGAACATTATTGTTGTACATAAATCTATTTACTTCCTAGAGCTGGACTTGAGAGATTTAAATTGTCTGTTTTCTCAATTTAAGAGGTTAATATAAATGACAGATTATATGGTAGCCCTATAACTGATCAAAGTTCTAAAATTGACATAACAGAATGTTATGTTATGACTGACATAAGTGACTCTAACATGTATTGTACGCTCAGTTGCTCAGCCATGTACAACTCTTTGTGACACTATGGACTGTAGCTTGCCAGGCTCCTCTGTCCATGATTTTTTTTTCCAGGCCAAGAATACGAGAGTGGGTTGCTATTTCCTTCTCCAGGGATCTTCCTGATCCAGGAATCAAACTCATGTCCCCTGCATCTCTGGCATTGACAGGCAGATTCTTTACCACTGAGCCACCTGGGAAGTCTGACTCTAATACACTGAGTATAAATTGGTAAATGTGTGGAATAAAGTCCTCTGCATTAACCTTGGCAAATATTCAACCCAACATCTATGAGTGCCAGAGAGATTTTCACCACAGTGCAGTAGTGCTGATTATTTCAGAGCCAAGAATGAAAGTGTAGGGTGAAATTACACTGTAGACATTTAGAAATTCAGCAGTTGTCTGGTTGATAATGCTCTTTCCTGATCCACCACACAATAGGATCACCTGTGGGCATTCGTATATACAAAGATATGTGAGAATCCATTCCAGATATACTAGCTCTTGAATTTTGTACTTCTCTGAAAATAAGACTTGAAAAATTATTAAAACCTCTATAAAAAATTAGGATACTTGTCCCGAATTGAGAGCTCAAGCTCTTAGTTCTAGAACATGCATTATAGACAAAAGACTGAGCATATCAGATGTGGTATATATCTATAGGTTTGGATTTCAGCAGCTTATACTCACAAAGTTGTTTACTATTTTCAATTTGAATTCATGATGCCATATGTGAAGGGATGTCTGGATCATGTTCTCATGGTCCAAACAGACTTATTACAGGTAATATCCACCTAATTACATCTGCATCATTTTCCTTTTGAGAAGAAATTCTGGAGGGTTTGGATTGGAGAAAAATCAATGCCCTTCATAAATCTTGAAATTTAAATATAAGTGACAAGTTTGTTATGCTTTAATGTTTTCTACTGCAGTCCTAAAAGTTATATTCAGTTCTTTGTTGGCTCATATTTTAACTATTTTTTTTTAAAGCTTGATTAGTTTGTTTCCTTGACAACAATAGATGAAAAGAACAATTTAAGAGATGGGAAGAAAGGCTGGTTAGAGTCAAAGAGTCTATGAGCAGAGGTGGAATGTGACACATGAAAGAATGATACGTTAGATTTAAAGGATGCCTAAGAAAAACACCAAAGGTAAATACCACTCTAATAATATACAGTGTAATTAAGCATGCTTGTGACTCCAAGTAAACAAGAAAAGATGAACATAATTTTAGTTTTCCCCATGAAATAAGACAAAGACAAGTACATTTCAGAAAAAGCCCTTGAAAAATCATATTTTAAAGCCAGCATTCTTAAGAGAGACCTAACAATACAAGTAGTTCTCATGTATAGGAAAAATTATGAATAATCAAGTGAAATTTTTAAGTACTTTACTTAAACACTTTACATTTTAACAACTATTCTCTACTTGATTCATTTAGGTTTTCTTTCACAAATATTTATTGAGCACTACTATGTGTCAGAAGTTGAATTGGGTATTGAAGTAGACCAAAGTGAATTCAACATTCTTAAGAGGTTGTAAGGTATTAGCCAAATAAACACAAAGAGAATAACACTGCAAGGATGGTAAATGCCCCTAAAGAAAAGTACCATGCTCTGAGTGATAAGGAACATCATCTCCATTAGGAAAGTAGTAAGTATTCCTGGAGAAATCTAAAAACTGTTTAATAATAGAGAATGGAAGGAAAGATTTGGAAGGATGAGGTGGGTGTAGCCAGGCCAAGGGCCTATGGTTAGAGGGCATGGAATCCAAGGAAGAAATATTAGCAAGCAACGAACTGAACAACAACAACAAATATCAATAAAAAAGACATACCTTAAAGGCATATATGATTCAACTGTCTAACAAAAAGACAAAAGCACTGAGCTTTTTTGTTGTTGTTGTTATTTATTTATTGAAGGATAATTGCTTTACAGAATTGTGGTGTTTTCTGTCAAACTTCAGCCTGAATCAGCCATAGGTATACATATATCTCCTCCCTTTTGAAGCTCCCTCCCATTTCCCTCACCATCCTACCCCTCTAGGTTGATACAGAGCCCCTGTTTGAGTTTCCTGAGCCATACCACAATTTCCTGTTGGCTATCTGTTTTACATATGGTAATGTAAGTTTCCATGTTACTCTTTCCATACATCTCACCCTCTCCTCCCCTCTCCCCGTGTCCACAAGTCTGTTCCCTATATCTGTTTCTCCATTGCTGCCCTGTAAATAAATTCTTCAGGACCATTCTTCTAGATTCTGTATATATGTGTTAGAATATAATATTTATCTTTCTCTTTCTGACTCACTTCATTCTGTATAATAGGTTCTAAGTTCATCCACCTCAGAACAGACTCAGATGAATTCCTTTTTTACGGCCAAGTGATATTCCATTGTGTATAGGCAACACTGCTTCTTTATCCATTCATCGGTCGATGGACATCTGGGTTGCTTCCATGGTCTAGCTATTGTAAACAGTGCTGCAGTGAACAATGGATGTGTGTGTTTTTTGAATTTTGGTTTCCTCAGGGTATATGCCTAGGAGTGGGATTGCTGGGTCATATGGTATTTTTATTCCAAGTTTTTTAAGGAATCTCCAAACCATCTTCCATAGTGGCTGTATCAGTTTATATTCCCATCAACAGTGCAAAAGTGTTCCCTTTTCTCCACACCCTCTCCAGCATTTATTGTTTCTAGACTTTTTGATGATGGCCATTCTGACCAGTGTGAGGTGATATCTCACTGTAGTTTGGATTGCATTTCTCTAATAATGAGCGATGTTGAGTATCTTTGCATGTATTTGTTACTCATCTGTATGTCTTCTTTGGAGAAATGTCTGCTTAGGTCTTTTTCTCACTTTTTGATTCGGTTGTTCTTTTTTCTGGTATTGAATTGTATGAGCTGCTTGTATATTTTGGAAATTAATCCTTTGTCAGTTATTGCATTTGGTATTATTTTCTTCCATTCTGAGGACTGTCTTTTCACCTTGCTTCTAGTTTCCTTGGCTATGCAAAAGCTTTTAAGTTTAATCAGGTTCCACTTGTATACTTTTGTTTTATTCTGTTACTTTAGGAGGTGGGTTATAGAAGATCTTGCTTTGATTTATGTCATCGATTGTTCTGCCTATGTTTTCCTCTAAGAGTTTTATAGTTCCTGGTCTTACACTTAGGTTTTTAATCCATTTTGAGTTTATCTTTGTGTATGGTGTAAGGACGTGTTCATATTTCACTCTCTAACATGTAGCTGTCCAGTTTTTCCAGCACCATTTATTGAAGAGGCTGTCATTGCCCCCACTGTATATTCTTGCCTCCTTTGTCAAAAATAAGGTACCCATAGGTGCATGGGTTTATTTCTGGGAAAAGCACTGAATTCTGCACTAGTGTACTCCTGGAAATTAAAAAACATTCATCATTTCACTGTTCTTGATGAAACCACTTAAGTCTAAATAAATGAAAATCTTGAAGAGAAATCATTTTTTTAATCCTGTGAGTAAAACCCCATCCTTACATTTTTGAAGTATAAATCTGGTAGCCCATATGACATTTCCTACTGGATGACTCAAGCCCCTCAAACTCAATACATCTAAAACTGAACTTATAAACACAGATCATCCAAATATCATATGCTTTTGCTTTACTTTTTCAGTGTGTGTGTTTGTGTGTGTGTGGCCTCAGTTGTGCCCAACTTTTTGTAATGCCATGGACTGTAGTCCATCAGGCTCTTTTGTCCATGGATTTTCCAGACAAGAATACTGGAACAGGTTGTCGTTTCCTTTTCCAGAGATCTTCCTGACCCAGGAATTGAATTGCATCTCCTACATCTCCTGTGAAGGTGGGTTCTTTACCACTAGCACCACCTTCTCATTAAGTGGTACTATAATTTATCCAATTTATTTAAGTCAGAAAACTGGCTATTACTCTTTATATATAGTCTCTGAGGAGTGAGATTAGTGTATAAATATTTTATTTATGTTATACCACAAGTATCTCATCTGTGGGAAAAAGTAAAGTGATTGCAAATGATAGTTAAAGGAATAGGTACACATAACATATTGATTAAAAATCATAAAATGGTGATGTATTTGAGTCTCAGTATTTATTTGTACCAAAATTCTGACATATAGTTGTTATTGATGTTGTTGTTCAGTTGCTAAGTTGTGTCCAACTTTTTGTGAGCCCATGAGCCGCAGTTCACCAAGCTCTCCTGTCCTTCACCACCTCCTGGAGTTTGCTCACACTCATGTCCATTGAGTCCATGATGCCATCCAACCGTCTCATCTTCTGCTGCTCCTTTATCCTTTTGCCTTCAGTCTTTCCCAGCATCAGGGTCTTTCCCAACGAGTATGCTCTTCACAACAAGTGGCCAAAGTATTGGAGCTTCAGCTTCAGCATTCAAGCACTTCCAATGACTATTCAGGGTTGATTTCCTTTAGAATTGATGGGTTGCATCTCCCTGAAGTCCAAGGGATTCTAAAGAGTCTTCTCTAGCACCAGAATTCAAAAACATCAGTTCTTCAGCACCCAGACTTCTTCACAGTCTAATTTTATTTTTATATGTTCTCTCATCTTCTTCAGAGAATTAATGTTTTATTCAGTTTGAAATTTAGTCTCATCTAAAAAATTAAATGAATCTTAAATTTTTTTCTCATTCTCCCTCTAATATGTCAATAGGAACAAATTTTTAAATCTTCCATTCCTCTTTTCCTTTCCAAGATAACTTCTGGATGTAGATTGGATGGAGATAGATTACTCAATCTCATAATACAGAAGAGCGTTTACAATCTCTTGGATACTAGTGTGTGTGGACAAAACTATCCTTTGTCTAAGTGTTGCCTGTATGCTTGTTGGCTACAAGTCTGTTTTTGATATGTATCATGGGAGTGTCTCTTTAAGCTTGGGTTCAGTACAATGACCTGCCCTTATGAAAGCTTCTTCACTGGTGATCAAGACAACTCTTGGTCTCCTGTGACTCACTGTTGTCCTGGTACAAAGGGTATACCCAACCAACTTGACCCTCACTCAATTGTTCCCTCTGGTAAGCTTTAAATACAGACTCTCAACCACTTCTGGGTTCTGTCTCAACAATGCCTAAATATTGATAGATCAAAGCAGTTCTTAGAACATTTTAGTCTGTAATAGTTGCAGATTCCCTGAAAAATGATGAAAGTGATATTTGTTTTTTGAAAAATCACCTCTTAATTTACAAAACGTTAAAAGGTACCTTACCCATCATTTCTGAAATACAGATACTTTTAGCTGTATATAACAGTTCAGTTCAGTTCAGTCACTCAGTTGTGTCTGACTCCTTGCGAACCCATGGACTGCAGGACCCCAGGCTTCCCTGTCCATTGCCAACTCTGAGAGATTGCTCAAACTCATGTCCATTATGTTGGTGATGCCATCCGACCATCTCATCCTCTGCCGTCCTCTTCTCCTCCTGCCTTCAATCTTTCCTGGCATCAGGGTCTCTTCAAATGAGTCAGTTCTTCACATCAGGTGGCCAAAGTATTGGAGTTTCAGGTTCAGCATCAGTCCTTCCAATGAATATTCAGGACCAATTTCCTTTAGGATGGACGGGGTGGATCCCCATGCTGTCCAAGGGACTCTCAAGAATCTTCTCCAACAACACAGTTAAAAAGCATCAGTTCTTTGGCACTCAGCTTTCTTTATAGTCCAACTCCCACATCCATACATGACTACTAGAAAAACCATAGCTTTGACTAGACGGAGCTTTGTTGGCAAAATAATGTCTCCGCTTTTTAATATTGTGTCTATGTCGGTCATAACATTTCTTCCAAGGAGCAAGCACCTTTTAATTTCATGGCTGCAGTCACCATCTGCAGTGATTTTGAAGCCCCCCAAAATAAAGTTTATCACTGTTTCCAATGTTTCCCCATCTATTTGCCATGAAGTGATGGGACCAAACTACCACACAATTGTACTCATCTCACACACTAGTAAAGTAATGCTCAAAATTCTCCAAGCCAGGCTTCAGCAATACGTGAACGGTGAACTTCCAGATGTTCAAGCTGGTTTTAGAAAAGGCAGAGGACTGTCACAGTCCACAAAGCCCACCTGACAGGAGAAGAAATTCAAAATCTTAAATCAGTTAACACTTAACCAGATGCCTAGTGCTTAAAATCAGAGACATGATTCAAAACTTAACCTACTCTAAGATTTTTTGGTAAAGTCTCTAAGTTCATCATGGACCTTTATCTTAAAGTCAGGAACATTGTTTTTTCAGTGTTGAGTGTTCTGGACATAACACTTGAAAATTATTTCCTTCTTCTCTGAGCTTCTATGACATTCTTTTCCCTCATTCTCATTTTAAGTCTCTTCCTCCAAATTTCCCCAAATGCTCTTTATCTCTCCCCCTCTGTGAATAGGGACCCAGGTTAGCCCTTGGCCTCTGCTCTTCATTTTTACTCTTCTTCATGAGTTTTTCCAACATCTTATTAAGGAGGCACGTGTCTAGGCTTGACCTTTCATTTAACCATTTTTTGTTAGACACAGATGCCAACTGAGCGACAACTCTGTGGCTTCATGTCGTTCAATTACTAACATAAAAAAAAAAAAAAAAAAAAGGGCAGAGGAACCAGAGATCAAATTGCCAACAACCACTGAATCAAAAAAAAAAAAAAAAAGAAAGAGGATCAAAGTGGATTATAGAGAGTACGAAATGGCCTGGGACCTGAAAGTGAATCACAGGAAACTCCCTGGGAAGCTTTACATTTCTTTACAGTTGGGAAGTGGTTTCCTTAGGTCATCGCTGTTGTTNTCATGTCGTTCAAATACTAACATTCCCATAATTTTATCAATGCCAGTGAAATTTTCCAAGTTACCTACGTTTAATACCATGAACTCATTCACCTTTGGCAACTTTTCCTTCATTGAGTCCCATTACCAAGTCCAGTTGAGTTTTCCTATATTGTGACTGTAGGAATAATTCCTTCTTCTCCATTCCTGTTGCCATGGCTACGTATTCTCATTGAAATGTGTTCTGTGTTCTCCCAAGAGGGTTTTGTTGTTGTTGGGTTTTTTTTGGGGGGGGAGGGGCATTTGTTTTGCTTTTTAAAAACTTCTGGTTTAGTAAGTAGCTCAGACATGAATCATAACAGAATTACTTGAAGAATTACTCTGAGCTCCATTACAATCACAATATCTGGAGTGATCTTAAAAAATAAAGGCAAGATTTAGAGCAGAAATGTTCCTAGGTAATTCTGATGTATACCCTGGGTTAAGAATTACTGCTCTGGTCTCCACTCCAGTTTATCTTACTCACCATTGTTAGATCTGTTGTTTAAATAACCACTTAAAACCTTCCTTTGTGAACAGCCTCCTCAGGTCTGTCAGCTCGAAGTCAAGTTTCTTAATCTGATATTCACTGCTGCTCACTATTTCTGCAGGTGAGCCCTGAACTCTGAGTAGCTAGTGTTTCCTTTGTCTGTCACACTTGTGTTCACTCATGACCTTACTGGTCTCAAAAAAGTAGGTCTTTTTTAACTTCCCTCAAGACCCACCTTCTCCTCAAAGCTTTTCCAATGAATGTAGCTCACTCATATTCTCCTTTCCTCTCCTCAAATTCCTGGGGTCTTATGGCCTGTACTGCTTGTAACCTGATAGTTTTTTATGTTTGTCTTGTATTCGTGACTCTTTTCTGTCAAAGCAGTTCTTAAGAGAAGGAAAGTATTTGATATCCTGTATATAGTTCAGCATAGGCTGGTACTATAAATTAACTTAATCATACACTAAATAATATCTGTACTGTGGATAAACCTCTTGCTTTATTCTGCATCCAGTTAAAATGAACCCATTTAAGGCTTTCCCCTAATTCAAGCATTTTATCCCATATTATTTCTGCAATTAGGCAGAGAAATGATCATCTGCAAAATTAACCTTTTTGCTTTTCTTACTTGAAATGCAATGAAAAAAAAAGTTTTGTTTTCTCAAAATCAAGTATCTGGAATACAATTTATTGGGTTTTTTTTCCAGTTAATCAACATATTTTTAAATGTATTTAATTCACAATGCAGACAGGGCCTAAAAGCAAATATGAACTTTGCCCACAGCTGTACCCTATCAGCCACTAACAGTCCCCATTATTTCAAAGACATAGCAATCATTTACACTCTTTATTACCCAGGGGCATTTCAAACTGTTACTGAAATGCATCCATCCCCGGAGTAACCATCTGTGAATTGTAACACCATAAGGTAGAATGATGAGCAACTCCATTTAATTGGTATGCAAAAAGGAGGGTTTCAGCTGCCCAGCTATGGAGATTAAAATTCAACCTTTAGTAGGCTATTTCAGCTGAATTTTTTTAAATTGTAGTATCTATTTCAAGGACCCACTGTTTTAAGATTCTCAAAAAGAATAATATAGCCCTCTTCTCCACTGAGATAAGAACATCTCAAAATGAAAGTATCTCCTTTAATAAATGTTTATGGTAAAAAAAAAAAAAATCAAACCCTACAAAGAAAGGTAAGTTATTGTAAAAAGCAAGATTGCTCTTGGTGTTCTAGAATATCACAATAGCAGTGCATTTCTTTCATACATCTGCTTGCACTCCAAAATCCTAAGAGAAAAAAAATGCTTTATTTTTAATATTTCAACTGTATTAAAATAAAAGAAACTGTTGGGAGCAGTATGTGTTTAGATAGTAAGATATATTTGCCTATATTAAATGGGTTTTACAACAATGACTTGAAATTGTTGAAAATTTTCTGCCCCTTTATTACAACATGTAACCCTGAAAGGGTCTCAAATTCAACTGTCTGGCTAGAGGTACTAAGCCCTCCCTTCCAGTGACACCAGCCTATTGGGAATTATCCAGGAATCCTACTGACCAATATAGTTCAGAGAAGTAGTTCCGTGGTGACTTTTTTAACTCTGTGGAGAATAACATTTTCAAATTGCAGTGCAGTCTTGAAATAGCCATTGCTGTTGCTGCCTGCTGAGAGATAACTACTCTCCTGAGGTCTGTCCCAACGGCTGGAAGGAAAATAGCAGCTCCTGTCAATCCATGACAGGAGTGGATTATCAGACATTTGTAAAGAGACAGAAGCAGACTCAGGCCTTTCTGCAGTAAGACTGCACTTAAAAATGGTTGCTCCTCCAGGGTTTTTGTGTGCACTATTAAGACTCACTGCAGTCCAGGCAGCAGGCAAACAGCTCTCATTGAATATCCCTGTGTGCAAAATGCCTGCCTGTACCTACAAGGATGCCATGCCGTCATCTCTGCTTCTCAGCACAGCTCAGTCCCAGCCCCAGGGATGAATTAGTAATGGGATAGAGCCAAGGGCGGTTTTAGCCATGGCTCGGGATCCTAGCTATCATGCTGCCGAAGTCTAGGGATGTGCTTAAAGTACTGAAGCAAAGCGCAGCAGGATCGTATTGGCTCCAGATGGGACACTCTGGGAGATCACTGTGTGAACAGCCTTGTGGGAGTTATTTGGTACTAGAAGCCTAGACTATTTCCCCTAAAATTTCAAATATTTTTTGGTGTTTTGGTATTATTCTTTTTGAAAGAGCTATGAGCTGCCTGTCAGTTTACACTTTGAGATTGTACTGTGATGACATCTCTAAGCTTGTCTTGGTATTAGTTACCACAGGCAAAACATGTATGTATTTCAGAACACACATGTTTAGATCAACCAAGAGAGCTGCTATAACACAGCAGTTGAAACTTTCTGTATTCTTAACAGATCATTTGAAATTATTTGTTTTCAAGAAAAACTCCAATTATTTGAATTCTGCAAAGCAAAAATTTCTTACATATACATGTACATATATAAATGTAAATACTAACACACATATAAATTTAAATATGTGCATATAAGAGATTTTGTTTCATGTCATGAGTGTGTGATACTGTTTTGTGATGTGTGTATGATGCACTGTTTACTAATGTATTTTTGATTCTGTATCTTAAGATTACTACTCATTTGACAGTATTGACACTATAATGTTGTGATATAAGCATTAATCTCAGGAAATTCTTAACGTTTTAGCTCTCAAAACAATTTCTCAAAAAGTATGGTACTGTTTTATACTGGATAAATGCTTTACTGGTGGTGTAGTTAGTTGCTAAGTTGTATTTGACTCCTATGACCCATGGACTGTAGTCCACCAGGCTCCTCTGTCCATGGCATTTCCCAGGCAAGAATACGGGAGTGGGTTGCCATTTCTGTCTCCAGGGGATCTTCCTGACCCAGGAATAAACCTGCATCTCCTGCATTGGCAGGCAGATTCTTTAACTCTGAACCACCAAGGAAACACAGCCCATAAATGCTACTCAATCAGTTTAGTTACTCGGTTGTGTAACTCTTGAGTTGTGTACCCTTTGCAACCCTACGGTCTGCAGCACACCAGCTTCCCTGTCCATCACCAGCTCCTGGAGCTTGCTCAAACTCATGTCTATCCAGTCGGTTGGTGATACCATCCAACCATCTTATCCTCTGTCGGCCCCTTCTCCTTCCTTCAATCTTTGCCAGAATCATGGTCTTTTCCAGTGAGTCAGTTCTTTGCATCAGGTGGCCAAAGTATTGGAATTTCAGCTTCAGCATCAGTTCTTCCAATGGATATTCAGGACTCATTTCTTTTAGGATTCACTGGTTTGATCTCCTTGCAGTTCAAGGCGCTCTCAAGAGTCTTCTCCAACACCACAGTTCAAAAGCATCGGTTCTTTGGCACTCAGCTTTCTTTATAGTCCAGCTCTCACATCCATACACAACTTTTGGAAAAACCATAGCTTTGACTAGATGGACCTTTGTCAGCAAAGTAATGTCTCTGCTTTTCGCTATGCTGTCTAGGTTGGTCAAAGCTTTTCCTCCAAGGAGCAAGTGTCTTTTAGTTTTATGGCTATAGTCATCACCTGCAGTGATTTTGGAGCCCAAGAAAATAACATCTGTCACTGCTTCCATTGTTTCCCCATCTATTTGCCATGAAGTGATGGGGCCTGATGCCATGATCTTTTGTTTTCTGAATGTTGAGTTTTAAGCCAGGTTTTTCACTCTCCTCTTTCACTTTCATCAAGAGGCTCTTTAACTTTTCACTTTCTGGCATAAGGTTAGTGTCATCTGCACGTCTGAGGTTATTAGTATTTCTCCCGGCAGTCTTGATTCCAGCTTGTGCTTCCTCCAGCCCAGCGTTTCTCATGATGTACTCTGCATAGAAGTTAAATAAGCAGAGTAACAATATACAGCCTTGATGTACTCCTTTCCCAGTTTGGAACCAGTCTGTTCCATGTCTGGTTCTGACTGTTGCTTCTTGACCTGCATATAGATTTCTCAGGAGGCAGGTTAAGGTGGTCTGGTATTCCCATCTCTTTCAGAATTTTCCACAGTTTTTTGTGATCTATACAGTCAAAGGCTTTGGCATAGTCAATAAAGCAGAATTAGATGTTTTTCTGGAATTCTGTTGCTTTTTCTGTGATCCAACAGACGTTGGCAATTTGATCTCTGCTTCCTCTGCCTTTTCTAAATCCACCTTGAACATCTGGAGGCTCACGGTTCACATATTGCTGAAGCCTGGCTTGGAAAATTTTGAGCATTACTTTGCTAGCGTGTGAGATGAGTGCATTTGGGCGATGGTCTGAACATTCTTTGGCACTGCCCTTCTTTGGGATTGGAGTGAAAACTGACCTTTTTCAGTCCTGTGGCCAGTGCTGAGTTTTCCAGATTTGCTTATATATTGAGTGCAGCACTTTCATTTTTTAGGATTTGAAATAGTTCAACTGGAATTCCATCCGCTCCACTAGCTTTGTTTGTAGTGATGCTTTCTAAGGCTCACTTGACTTTGCATTCCAGGATGTCTGGCTCTAGGTTAGTGATCACATGGTGGTTATCTGGGTCATGAAGATCTTTTTTGTATAGTTCTGTGTCTTCTTGCCAAGTCTTCTTAATATCTTCTGCTTCTGTTAGGTCCATACCATTCACATATTGCTGAAGCCTGGCTTGGAAAATTTTGAGCATTACTTTGCTAGCGTGTGAGATGAGTGCATTTGGGCGATGGTCTGAACATTCTTTGGCACTGCCCTTCTTTGGGATTGGAGTGAAAACTGACCTTTTTCAGTCCTGTGGCCAGTGCTGAGTTTTCCAGATTTGCTTATATATTGAGTGCAGCACTTTCATTTTTTAGGATTTGAAATAGTTCAACTGGAATTCCATCCGCTCCACTAGCTTTGTTTGTAGTGATGCTTTCTAAGGCTCACTTGACTTTGCATTCCAGGATGTCTGGCTCTAGGTTAGTGATCACATGGTGGTTATCTGGGTCATGAAGATCTTTTTTGTATAGTTCTGTGTCTTCTTGCCAAGTCTTCTTAATATCTTCTGCTTCTGTTAGGTCCATACCGTTTCTGCCCTTCATTGTGCCCTTCTTTGCATGAAACGTTCCCTTCAGTTCAGTTCAGTCACTCGGTCATGTCCAGTTCTTTGTGACCCCATGGACTGTAGCACGCCAGGCTTCTCTGTCCTTCACCAACTCGTTATCTCTAATTTTCCTGAAGAGATCGCTTGTCTTTCCCATTCTATTGTTTTCCTCTATTTCTTTGCACTGACCACTGAGGAAGGCTTTCTTATCTCTATCTCCTGGCAATCTTGGTTCCAGCTTGTGCTTCACCTAGCCCAGTATTTCTCATGATGTACTGTGCATATAAATTAAATAAGCAGGTTGACAATAAACAGCCTTGACGCACTCCTTTTCCTATTTAGAACCAGTCTGTTGTTCCATATCCAGTTCTAACTGTTGCTTCCTAACCTGCATACAGATTTCTCAAGAGGCAGCTCTGGTGGTCTGGTATTCCCATCTCTTGAAGAATTTTCCTGTTTATTGTGATCCACACAGTCAAAGGCTTTGGCATAGTCAATAAAGCAGAAGTAGATGTTTTTCTGGAACTCTCTTGCTTTTTCAATGATCCAATGGATGTTGGCAATTTCATCTCTGGTTCCTCTGCCTTTCAAAATCCAGCTTTAACATCACATACTGTTGAAGCCTGGCTTGGAAAATTTTGAGCATTACTTTACTAGCCTGTGAGATGAGTGCAGTTGTGCAGTAGTTTGAACATTCTTTGGCATTGCCTTTCTTTAAGATTGAAATGAAAAGATGCTGCCCTTATTGGGCATTTGTATGCAACTTACTGGGCATTTGTATGCAACTTTCACACATTCACCATATTTAATATGGTAAATTTGTTCATATCTGCCCTTTATCCTCACACTTTGCTGGTTGCTTTCCCATGCTGACTTTAGGTTTGCCACAAGACTTGCTGTAGCCAATGGGTAATAGCAAAACTGACACAGTTTGACAAATGTGATATGACAATGAATGGGAAAAGCACATGCCCATTGGTGTGCAACTTCCTACATCTCTGTAACTCTGCCTTTATGTGAATACCTGCCTAGCCTGCTGAGAGGTGAGAAACCTTGTAGAGACCACAATCATGGCAGCTGTCACAACCAAGGACATTGTAAAACAGATAGCCCACAGTCAGACAGCCAACTACTGAAAGACAGATAAATTAGTCCAGGTGAGATCAACCAAGCCGGTCCCAGACTAGAACCAGCCAGCAGAAGCCAGCCAAAATCACCATTCCACAAAATTTTGAAATAAATGACTATATTTTATACCCTTAACTTTGAGTTAAGTTTTATTGCAGCAGAAGCTAGTTGTATTCCACACATGACTTACATTGTTTAAATTTTTCTTCATCAAAACAACGTTGTGTTTAAATATCCACTTTATTTTTACCCTAAGCAAACTTTAGAAATTCTGTTATATTTAGAATTTGCTAACATTTATCTTTTTTTTTATATCTTTTTTTTTGTATTTATTTATTTTTTTACACGAACTCCCAAAC
Source organism: Oreotragus oreotragus (assembly GCA_006410675.1). Classification (NCBI taxonomy): domain Eukaryota; kingdom Metazoa; phylum Chordata; class Mammalia; order Artiodactyla; family Bovidae; genus Oreotragus; species Oreotragus oreotragus. The sequence goes on along the minus strand of SJYX01011335.1, from coordinate 357,906 downwards.
ATGAACCCCCCTCCCACCTCCCACCCCACATCATCCCACTGAAAAATTGATGCTTTTCAACTATGGTGTTGGAAAAGATTCTTGAGAGTCCCGTGGACTACAAAGAGATCAAACCAGTCAATCCTAAAGAAAATCAGCCCAGAATATTCATTGGAATGACGGATGCTGAAACTGAAGCTCCAATACTTTGGCCATCTGATGTGGAGAACTGACTTACTGGAAAAGACACTGATGCTGGGAACGATTGAAGGCAGGAGGAGAAGGGGATGACAAAGGATGAGATGGTTGGATGGGATCACCAACTCAATGGACATGAGTCTGAGCAGGCTCTGGGAGTTGGCAATGGCAAGGAGGCCTGGAGTGCTGCAGTCCATGGGGTTGCAAAGAATTGGACATGACTGAGTAACTTTCACTTTTCTCTTTCATGCATTGGAGAAGGAAATGGCAACCCACTCCAGTGTTCTTGCCTGGAGAATCCCGGGGACGGGGAAGCCTGGTGGGCTGCCGTCTATGGGGTCACACAGAGTCGGACACGACTGAAGTGACTTAGCAGCAGCAGCAGAGTAACTGAACTGAACTGAACTGAACTGAACCTTTCTCCCCATCACTGGCGTGAGGATGGGAGAGGGGAAAGCAGATACACATAGAAGAATAGCTAAAGAAATGACTATTAGGAGATAAAGTTGTAATACATATCAATATGGTACCATTAGACACAATTTTATTATAGTCTACACACATACACACAAACTATTTTGAGTAGGGTTCAAAAGAGTATTGTACCATAAAAAAGGGTGGTAATCCTTCTGTTACAAAACTAATGATCTGTTTCTGGAAAACCATATGATTGTTTGTCATCCTTTCATTACTAGAAAGACATAAGCTAGAGTGAGTTCAAATAATGGTGAAGGCTTGGAATCATTGACTTATTTACTAAAGAAGCTAAATACTTATTGATTGTCCAAATGATAATGGAGAGAGAAAACAATAATGATTCATGGATGTTTGACATGGATGAGAGCAGCTATATCCTGCCTGCCATTAAAACTGAACTAGAGCCCTAAAGGTCATTTTTGTGGAGAGGATTTTAGAATAAAGAAAAATCTTCTTGTCCATCTCATCTCAAATGCCAGAGGCACATAAAAATAATTGGTAGTTAAAAGTAATACCAAATCTAAAAATATAGGAATTCCTTCCAGAAAAGAAATTTTGTAAGAAAGCATTATATAATGACATAAAGCAATGCATGGTGCATAGCAGACACCCTCAAGAGTTACTACAACTATAACAAACACTATAGCTGCCTTTACTGTCTCTCCTCCTCCTCTTCCTCTCTCTAGTACTACTATTTTTGCTGGAAGGTTTTCATCTTAACTTAAAAGGCCCCCTTGAATAATAAATTGCACCATCTCTATGACTTATGTCTTTTCCCTCAGTTACTATTTCTCTTCTCTGTTCTCATAGGTATAACTCATTCAGGTTCATTAATCATATAATTTTTTAACTGTAAATGATCTTAAATATCATGCAACTTAAAGCCCTTTTGCAAAGAATCAGGGTACTAGAATGAAAGGATTTGGAACTTGTGTCTGTCACTCCATTGTGTGACTTCAGGCAAGATGCTAAATTTGTCACAACTTCTTTTGTTGTAACCACACATTCTGGGAAACAAACTCACTCAGAAGGACAATGCAGATAATGGAGTGCAGTTTATTACACCAGCAAGCCCAAGGCAGAGTCTCCTCTTAGCCAAGGACCCCAGCCAGTTTTTGTGAAAACCTTATATACCCCTGGTGGCTCAGAGGATAAAGCGTCTGCCTGCAATGCAGGGGACTTGTGTTCGATCCCTGGGTTGGGAAGATCCCCTGGAGAAGGAAATGGCAACCCACTCCAGTATTCTTGCCTGGAGAATCCTATGGACAGAGGAGCCTGGTGGGTTCACAGGGTCGCAAAGAGTCGGACACGACTGAGCGACTTCACTTTCACTTTCACTTTCTATATACCCTGTGTATGTGCTCAAACCCACCTCCTCAAATTCTCTGAAACTAGTCTGAATAAAGGAAAAGAAACATACCATCAAAGTTAACCCATGATTCATATGCCTCAAACCCATGCTTCATATGCCTTAAGCCTAGGGAATTAACAGTGGACAGTTGTCAATAGGCCTGTGGTCATACCCCAGTAAGCATAATAGAATTTATGATTCTATTCAGTTACGCAGATAATTAGGGTTTTCCTTTAGGCACGGAGAGTCTAGATATGAGCCCTGGGGCTCTTCCATTCGAGGGATCTGATTTTCCAGTTGGTATGTTGTTTCCATAGATATTGGGCTTATAGCTCAAAGTCCACAGTCTGGCCCAAGCCAGAGTACTGCTTTCAAGATGGAGCCTCTTCTGTCTGTTTCCTCCTTCACTTTGTCTATAACATGAAAAAATAACATTTATATCTGACTACCATTGTTTCAGGATGCTAATAAAACATTTGTTTTTTCTCTGGAAGGAAATTAGGCAGCCTCAAAGTGATTCCTTCTTTACCAAGACCTTCCCCTAAAAGACCTAAAATTCCTATCTCCTTTCACTTTCCTCTTTTGAATCCAAACTCTTAAGACATTTCTCTCTCAATTTCTACTCTTCGCTGTCCTCTTCTAGAGTTACTCTTTTATAGTTACCTAAGTGACTTAAGTTCAGCTCAATTTCTTTGGATGAATTTGATAGCTTCATATTTAGTACTTGCTCTACACCAAGAATTGTATAATGTTTCCAAATAGGTAAATTATATGTCATTATTCTTGAAGTGTTTTCACCATCTTCCAGTTATAGAGACAGACTGCTAGTAAATCGTGTGAAGCACACAATCAAATCACCAATAGTGACTGAATTATGAAATCTAGTGGAAAATTTTTAGGCTAGCATCTTGTTTCTTAAGCATTATCTTACCATGTGATGAGAACATAGTACCACTATAATATACTGACTAAAAATAATCAACATGAAGCTAGCTAATCATGAGGAAACAGCAGAAAAACCCAAATGATGGGACATTTTACGAATAGTATCCTTTAATATCCATACATATACATTTTGTGAAAGTCATAGAATGACAAAGGAAATAGTTTACATTGAAGGAGATTAAAGATACATGGCAAAAGGTGATGCTTGATCCTGAAATGGATTTTATTTGCCTGTAAAGAGCACATAGCATTGGCTAGCAAAATCCTTACTGGCCTCTGAATGAAGCATGTAAAGAAGTTTTGTTTTGTACTTTTCTCATGCAACTCTTCTGTAAGTTTAAAATTGTTTCAAAATAAATAGAATAATTGAGTTGGTATATCTTAAGTACTTAAAAGAATGATTGGGTCATAGCATATACTGCCTAATATCTGCAAAGAGAACAGTGAAAGGAGATTACTTGGGGTATGGAAGAAGGGGAAGAGGATGAAGAGCCTTTAATATTGCTCTAAAGAGACTCTGTTGGGGTTTGTTGAAAAATGGAGTGAAATACACTCATTATACACAATTTTTAACTATTGCTGTTGTGACTGTAAAGAGCCCCTGATTTTATCCACCTCACTTTACTGCCTCTATACCAGCTCAAGAAAGGTCACTTGCTGTTCCCCAATATACCATGGTATCCCATGCTTCGATTTAAATGTAATTTTCCTTAGGTGGAATATCTTTTCCTTGCGGTCTATCTGGAAAAGTTTTCAACTCATCATTTAAGACAGCTTATTTGTCACCTATGTTCTCACTCCACAGTGTAATCACCTCTGCTGTTACACTGATGTCACTGTTTTATAAGTAACTGTTCAAGAAGCTTTTCTTTTCTTAAATTCGAACTCCTTGAGAGCAGAAACTAGAGTGTCTTATTTTATTTTCCCATCTAAAAAACATATCTTGACTTATACCACATAATTTACGCTCGATTAGGGCTTTTATTTACATCATTAATGAATGCAGTTGCTTGGTGTGCCAACACAATAAAATGTGGTATAAATAGTTCAAGTTGTTGAGTAAAGAGAGCCCAGAATTAGATGCCAGCTCCACCACTTGCTAGCTGTAAACCCATTCGGAAGTTATAATACCTCAAAGGCATGATTTGTTCATTTGCAGAATGCTAACAATAATGCTTGCTTTATCAAGTTGTTGCATTTAATGTAAGTATCTAACTTATGTCAAATTTCTATGTACCTTTTTTGGGCTGTGAAGCTCTACATTGGGAAATTCTTACTGATTGTTGGCATCTTAAGATTTTCCCAACTTGATTCCATCAAACTTAAACATGTCCAGTGACAGTTTTGAGGGGAAAATTACATTATATCCCATATCACACTAAAAGATATTTTGAGGTGTTAATATAAAATACATTTAGGGACTTTCCTGGCAGTCCAGTGGTTAAGACTTTGCCTTCCAATGCAGGGTGTGTGGATTTAATCCTTGGTCAGGGAGTAAAGATATCACATGCCTCATGACCAAAAAACAAAAATGTAAAAAACAAGAAGCAATATTATTAAAAATTCAATAGACTTTCAAAATGGTCTACAATTAAAAAAAAAAAAAACTTAAAAAAGCACATTTAACCTTCTTTTTTTAGCTAAGACGCATCTCCCCCTTCTCAAATCGTTGAACTGGGATTTCAAAAAGTTAATCTTACTATAAAACATGAAAGAAACTTTTATTTTATTTAAATAATTTAAAATTTAACTCAACATATAAATGCTTTATCCAAACCCAGATTGTCTACTTGATTTCAATTCTTTTCGTAAGCACAATTTTACTTTATTTCCCTTAGTTCCTTGTGATGTCTCACAAAGATGTTAATCTATAACTGAGCTAAATTACTGCTTAACCTAAACTCTAAGACATGTGAATGAAGTTAAGCATTCTCCTAAAAAGAATATTTTACTTTCCAGAGCTCCACATTTATAAATAAAAAGACTATTGTGTGTCCATCAAAGTGATGTGTAGAAATGGACCAGAGGCAGTTTTCTATGAAGTGCAATGGTTATGTAAAATGCATAAGTTACATGTAATTTTAGTCATGTACTCATCTTATTTAGTTTCTCTATTAAAGGAGTTTGTCAAAGAAAGCTACCTCCATTTCTAACTTTAGATTATGGTATTGCTGGAAAGGCCATATAGAAATGCCATTATGCTTGAAAGTTTTAACCATTATGATTTAATTTCAGCTTACATGTAAAAATAATAAATGTAATAGTGTACAAGAAAACTAAATAATGTAACCTCATCTTTATAGTCAGTCTCTAGATTACCTTTGCAAAGATTCCATACCCAGAATGAATAAGGAAATAAATATATTTTAAAGGCCATAACATATTTGTAACTGACATTAAGGTTGAGTTGCACCATAAAAGAAAACAATAGGCTTTGAAATAAAACAGAAATCAGTTTAACTACTGACCTCATAATGGCAATCCTCACATTACAGTGGTTAAGTATGTGGGCTTGAGAGTGAAATTGCCTAGATTTGAATTTTGGCTGTGCCATTTATTAAGTGTGTAACCTATGTCCAATTACATAATCTTTCTTACCCTCAGTTTCTCCAACTATAATAATGATACCCATGTCATAGTATTGTGAATGAAAACACACATATAGAAGTCACAGAAGAGTGTCTGGCACTTAGCATTCAATAAATATTAGTTAGTGGTGCTGATGAATATTTAACCGAGCTGTAGGATCTCAGCAAATATATTTAATTTTTGTAGTGTTCATTTTTTATTCTGTGTTACAATAGAGATAATATCTTTGCAGGATTTGTATGAGGATTAAATGAGGATATGCTTCCCTGGTGGCTCAGAGGTTAAAGCGTATGCCTGCAATGTGGGAGACCTGGGTTCAATCCCTGGGTCGGGAAGATCCCCTGGAGAAGAAAATGGCAACCCACTCCAGTATTCTTGCCTGGAAAATCCCATGGATGGAGGAGCATGGTGGGCTACAGTCCACAAGGTTGCAAAGAGTTGGACATGACTGAGCGACTTCACTTTATAGTAGTAGATACATACAGGTGCTATTATAATTAGCATTAGTATTCTGGAGATCTACACATATCTTCTGTCTTAAGTCATGTCCTACTTAATCCAGGTTCCCAAACTTGGATGGAAAAATCAACACAGAAGTTTACAACTAATACTCTGAAGTAATGCATACCAAATTAGAACATTTACTCCTTGAAAGGGCAAAGCTCCAAGGCCAAAACAGACAGGAAACAGTGACAGAAGACACCTGAGATTAAGCAGGCCTTAGTTTATAGACCCTTCCTTGGCTGTTTTTGGCCAATGAGAAAACATTTCAGTCTTTTCCATTGGCCTTGAGGTCTAGTTCATTATGCATTCATTTGTTCATGCTTTTGACAGGTATTGATGCACCCTAGTGTTAGACACTCTGCTGGGTCCTAGAGTTGCTGTGGTGAGTGAGGCAAACACTAATCAGGTCTGATGGAGCTTAACAATTCCTGCAACATAACAGCTCATCAAGTAGCCAAGTTCTGATGCCATTTTTTCCCTAAAACTTGAATATACGTTTAAAAATAAATAAAAGAGATAATATTAACATAGAATAATTTTGAATATATCCTGTGTGTCAAAAATCATTACTAATTCTTTACATGCATTATTTCTGATGCTCAAAATAATCCCAGAAAGTGGCCACTACTCTTCCTCCTAGGTTATAGTTGAAGCAGTTGAAGGACCAAGACACCAAGTCATTTGCCCAAGATGATATAGCTGATATAGGAGAGCAAGCGTCCACAATCTAACTCCTAAATCAGTGCTCTTAACTACAGGAAATTTTAAAGAGCTTTGTAATTTCAATGTCTACATGAAAAAAGGGAAGAAACAAAGAGCTTGTAAATTATAGTCATGTAGCAAAACACCAACCTGTCTACCAAAAATGTAAAAAAACTGAAAATGTTATTCTACTGGTTTGCTCAGGTCACCAAACTATGCTGGATGTAATAGGGACATGGTAATGGAGATCATTTCTGTTTTGGTTAAAATATTTCCATAGTGATTTATCTGAAGCCTGAAATGTTTACAAATTTAGGTATATTTCTCAAAATTGTGTAGCTTTCTAATTTTTACTACTGAAATATTTTTTACCTTCAATTATGCTCAGAAGTAAAAGTATCAGTTTTAGAGCATGTTTATAAACTGTATGCTCTTATGTTGCACCTGCTAATATCAAAATACATTTTGTGTTGGTTTAGTCTAGAAACACATTTGGTTTTTGTGTTTGCTTCTTTGTTGATACAGCTGAATGAGCTCAAAATGACTAGTTGGTTATCACAATTAAAAAAGATAAACTTAGATCATTTTAAATGTTCATTTAATAAACATATATGATTCAAATATTACAGTAATACAGAAGACATCTCATATTCATATAGTGTTATTACTTTACATAGCATTTCACATGCATTGCTATCTGTAACTTTAAAGCTTTGGCTAGGGTAGCATATCAATTAAACCAGTTTTCTCCTCCCTGCCAACATTCCCAATCCTAAACTTGGCTGGAATGAGATTATTGTTATCTTACAGTGTCCAGCAGTCAGCATTTCAGGTTTAGAATACAGCCTCAAAAAGACCTATGTCACTGATAAAACCAGAGATGATAAAGTTCTACATTCAGTGTTTTATTTGTAGTGATTTTCTTTAATAGCTTCTATTTATCATTTTATTCCTTATAACATCCCAAAGTTTTGTTTTGTTTTGTTTTTTTCCAACATACATTAGACTATGTTGAAAATGTGGAAGGAGAGATGAGATAAAACACATGCCAACTGTCACCAGGCTAGACCACCACCAACCAGGCAGTCAAATAGCACCTTAATGTTTACAGAGATCATCATTAGTCATGAAGTAATCTTGCATGATAAATGATTCCCTGTGGGACCCTTTGAAATACATACTCCTGCTATTGTGTGCAAGGCACCTGCTTTGGCAACATAAGGGAATGCCAAATTGAAAAATGGATAAGAATGAACAGGGAAGCATTTGACAGAAAACAGATCTAGAGTAATAAGCCTTTCAATACTTTGAAATAGAGGCCATTAGTATTTACTTCTTGCTTCTCCTACACTGTCATTTTAGAATCATATCTTTCACATTTGATTAAAGATGATAATTTTTTCAGTTCTAAATTCAGAAAATGCATGTAAGTTTTCTTCATAAAATTTTTGCAAAAGCCACTTTTTCTAAAAATCTAATTAGGTAGGAAAACAAAGTGCTTATGGAATTACCACATTTATCTCACTAGGTTATTTCTACAATTATGTGAGTGGGAGTGTTTTTATAAAGTTATACATTATAAATAAACAAATATGCATATATTCACACATAGCTTAGGTGTATTGTTGGCAACTAAGGTGGATACTGCCTCCAACATGGTCTGATAGCACATGGAAAGGGGAAAATTAATACTATTCCTTTCTTTTCAGCTTTTGCCTTATGACTGCATATGGATATTATTTCATTTTCTAAGTATGATGTAGAACTACTAGTTAATTCCCTATTAAATACTCAGAAAGTACAGTATGTGAGATTTTAGTCATCCTGATATGTATTTAGAATGGAAATAATGGTTTGAGCCGACGACCTACTAAGTGTATGTTCCTCATTCAACTATATTCCTCATCTACTAAGGAAGAGGAGACACATTAAATATTTAATTATTTTATTTTCAGTATACTTATTACTTTATCAATAGATAAGGCTGATATTTATAGGACATTTAAAAGGGAAACGATTGGCACAAAAATAAAAAGATGCTCTTATTGTCAGGGCTTCAGTTTTGGCTTCCTAGTATTAATAAGAAGCAATATTAATACAGAGTTAAGGGCTTCCCTGGTGGCTCAGATGGTAGAGAAACTGCCTAAAATGCAGGAGATCCAGGTTCTATCCCTGGATTGAGAGGATCCCAAGAGAATCGCAATCCACTCCAGTATTCTTGCCTGGAGAATCCCATGGACAGAGGCTAGAGTCCATGAGGTTGGAGAGTCGGACATGACTGAGCGACTAACACTTTCATTTTCAGGGGTTGGCAGGTGAAATCTGGATCTGCTTCCTATTTTGTAAATAAAGTTTTACTGAAAACAGCCACATTCATTCATTTTCACAGAGTCAATGACTGCTTTGGAGTTACAGTGGCAGATGTGAGTTGGTACAACAGAAACCACATGACCCACAAAACTGAAAACATTTGCCATCTGGACCTTTACAGAAAAAAAGTCACTGGCCCCTGATTTAGATGCTTATTTATTGACCATCTGATGTGAACAGCCTACTTATTGGAAAAGACCCTGATGCTGGGAAAGACTGAAGGCAAAAGAAGTGGGCGGCAGAGGATGAGAGAGTTGCATAGCATCACCGATTCAGTGGATGTGAACTTGGGAAAACCCTGGGAGACAATGAGGGACAGAGAGGCCTGGCTTGCTGCAGTTCATGGGGTTGCAAAGAGCCAGTCACAACTTGGTGACTGAACAACAAACAACTACTGATCTCAGTTTTATTCGTGTAAAAAAAAATAATAATTATAATAAATACAAAAAAATTAAAAATTAAATAAATAAATAAAATAATAATCACAAATTTCTCATCCTTTCTTTATCTAAAAAATTCACTTAATGCCTATGTTCATGTTTGGGAGTTCATGTACACCCGTGGCAGATTCATGTCAATGTATGCCAAAACCAATAGAGTACTGTAAAGTAAAATAAAAAATAAAAATTAAAAAAAAGCACCTGATAGCTGATTAAAATTAAAAGCTGGCACCTGAATATTTTGAGTTTGTTTCCATAATTGGTTCTCAGCCCTTGTTTGGGGGGCTTCATCTTTTCCAATTTATATGAAACTCTACCCAGTGATAGAATGCCCCTCCTTTAGTTTCACCAATTTTAAGAATTAATCAGGTGATAGTTATTTGAATGACTCAGTCTCTTAAATATCTCCTATTTTCAACAATTCTACACTTTTTAACTTATTCTCTCTGTTTAAGAAATACATAAAGCTGCATTCTCTAAAATCTTTATCACCTTTCATTTCTGTCCTACAATAATTGATTTTTCAAAGAGGCACTATTTCTCATTTATTCCCTTCTGAACTCTGCAAAGTGAAATATAAATAATATAATAGATTGGTGTCATTCAGTCTTATAATATAAATACTTCCCACCCATCTTCCTGAGACCTTAAAATCACAGGGATGGATCTCTATAGAAAAGATGTTGTCCAGCTGGACTTACCCATGGCTGTTAACTGTGGAGAACACACTGCAAAGAGCAGCTACATTCAGAGTCAACTTTAAGAGAGCATATTCCATACAGAACATTAGAAGTCTTAAGGTCCAGGTTCAAACTCTTGTTTCTGCCACTGGTAAAAATATGTGCCCTTGGGCAGCTATTACTCTGCCTTCAGCTCTGTGCTCTAGGAATAATCCCCTGGGCTTAACTGAAAAATTCCTGCCTTCAGGCATACTATCAGCAGCAGCAGCAGCAGCAGCACTACTCATCAGGTTTATACATTCCCCCTCTACATTCTGGGGCTTGTCTGTCATGTACAATAGAAAGGTTAATCTTTCTTTTTGTACTTACCTCACTGTATTCAAGTGTCATTCAGACAATATGAAATGTTATTGAGAGATGCTGAAATGAAAGAAAATAGCTCGATAAATGACAGCTCTGTATCGTTATCTGCAAGTGTTTAGAGATAATCTTGGTTGACCAGGATTTGAGATTCTCTTATTCTATTAGCCACATCTTTGTTCTGACCACTTCTTCTGTTTATTTTGACCTGTTTCGGTAGGATAGTGGCCATGTGTTACTTCATGTGCTTCACTTTGAATCGATTATAGCTGCAAGCGCTGGGATCTGGGGTATGTTTGTATTCCAGATTTGAAACTAAAAGATATCCTTGGCATTTTATGAAGTCAATTTCGTTCGTTAGGCAAATTACCACATTTAAGAACAAGCAAATTAAGCGCTTTTTATCTGTCTTTTGGTTTTGTTGAGTAGAGTAATCACCATGGATTGTGTCATGGATTGGATTCAAAGCCTTGCAATTATATGTCAGTGGGTGAAGTGATGCTGAGCATTCTCCTGGGGCTCCTTACCAGCCCACCTTCTTGTACACATTCTCCTTGGACATACCATGACTTCTGATACACAATAAGGATCATTTGGAACCATTGTTCTTTCAAGCCTCTTAAGCCATATCCAATTTGGAGGATCTTGCTGCCCCCATCTTAAGCTGAAGTAATAATAACACACAGTAAAAGTAATAAATAGTTGCCTATTGTTTGTGAGAACTGTGTGGCAAAGAAACAGCCTGCATGTGGACCCCTTTCAGGAAGCTCAAATTTGTATTATTAATCCTTGTTGTAAATTGCTACCATCTATGGAAATTGCTACAGTACAAAATGCAGAAATATATTTCCTTTGTTAAAAACCTAATTGATTCATTTAGAGCTTTCTTTTGTTAATCTATCAAATCACAGCTACTAAATATTGCATGTTATAGCCATAGATACAGTCATTATTAACATGGTGATTATTGTGGGGATTTTCAGCCCACATTCACATGTATTTTCTTTTTAATATAATATGTCCTATACTTTTAGAAAGTTTTCTTGCAACAGATGTTTACAGCTTATCTTTAAAGGCAAAGCATTTCAAGAGAAAGCTATGTCTTTCTCCACTATATGAGAAATATGCGTGTTTGTATATATATGTGGGTATATACATATATACATATTCATTTGTTATTTATATACTTATATATACTGCTTTCCTATTATAAATCATAATTTATAGCCATCAAAAATTATATTTCTGATAAATAGGACTGATCAATTACTCCTCTTTCTAAAATGATGCCGATTTCAAACTATAGAAAACTATTTTAACTATGTTGATTAGCTATAGCAATAAGGCAAAGTAAACAAATCTACTCTCTCTTAAATATGATCTTTTCATTAGTGATTCTAAGGATCCTACTAAATAATAAAATTTGAAAACTTATCAATTATTTGCTAATAAGACTAATTCATATGTAGCAATACATACTATGCTTATATATCTGCTTCTTACTCCCCCTATGAGGTAAATATCATTACTTGCCCCATCTTAGAAAAAATAAAATGAGAGAGGGGGGTTCCCATACCTTCTCCCACGGTATAGGTATTTTTGTGTCATCATGGACCTGAAGCTCCACTTTCTAGATCCTGAATCCTAAGGCACTGTTTGCACCACATCTCTTGCAACACAATAAACTTATTTTTTGCCAAATTCAGTGAACTCACTATACAACTAAATAAAGAAAATTTCAGCTTTTTTCAAGCCTTCCTTAATTTTAATATGGCTATGGCATTTTTAATTTAAGATTTTTGTCTACCCAGTGTATAGGAGGAGAAGGTAATGGCACCCCACTCCAGTACTCTTGCCTGGAAAATCCCATGGATGCAGGAGCCTGGTAGCCTGCAGTCCATGGGGTCGCAAAGAGTCGGACACGACTGAGAGACTTCACTTTGACTTTTCACTTTCATGTATTGGAGAAGGAAATGGCAACCCACTCCAGTGTTCTTGCCTAGAGAATCCCAGGGATGGGGAGCCTAGTGGGCTGCCGTCTATGGGGTCACAAAGAGTTGGACACGACTGAAGTGACTTAGCAGCAGTAGCAGCAGTGTATAGGAATGATGTCTGTATTTATATAAAAGTGTTATCCCACCTACATTTTAAAAGGTTTAGAGTAGTGTGAGGAAGATATGTTGTCTTCCTCTGTTTTATATGTTCATGCCATGTACATTTATCTGGCTTTTAGTTCTTCAAAGAAATTGGGGCTCTCTGCACATGGCACAAAACAGATCTGGAACTCTGAATAGTCCATTAGCCAGATGTTCTTGTAGTGCTCATTTCACCTCTCAGATTTAGTTTCCATTCCTAAATGACAAGACTAGATGTGAGAATACAGAAATACATAAATTCCAATTCTGGCATTTATGATTCTTAGGAAATTTCAGCATTTATTGAATTTTCAGGCATTTGAAATAACTAATCCATTGCAGTACTTCGAATTACTTCTTGAAGGGTGGTAACAACTCAATTTAACTGATTTTTAGACTAGTGATCACTGAAGAGCTGCTAATGTTAAACATTATTAATCCATAAACAGTTTTTTTGTAATGGCAATAAAGACTCAAAACAAAGTGGCAGCTATGTTCTTTTATTTAGTCTTCTTGTATGAATCTCTACGACTCCTAGTGAAGAAAATTGGTTTTCCCTAATGTTGAGCACTAATGATATGGACCTTGGTGTATGCCTTATTAAGATGGTAATATCTTTAGCCACAAAAGGAACAAAAGTGTCCCTTTGGTAAAACTGAGACATTCACTGTCTCAAATGTCATATCTAAGTGGCCAAATTACAAGGGTAAAACCTGAATATTTTCCCTCCATAGGGTGTCTATTGATATTTCCTCATTTCTCTTACAAAAAATAAGTAGTTAGAACCTAACACATGCTTATTTAATATGACATAGGCAAACTCCTAAAGATATCTTCTGCTTTTCAAAGTAAGATGTCAAATAAAAGATATGTATGTTCCCTCATTTATTCCTTTCTATTCTTTTCCTTCTTTTTCAGAAGTCACATCTTCATGTTCATGCCTAATTTATGACTCTTTTAGAAAGATATACCTTAAATCTCTTCAAGCCCTCACAAACTTCTATATCAACTTTTAAAGCAACTTTTTACTTGCAAATTAGAATGCAAAATAGTTGGACTTACATGGTGGTAAAAGGAAAATTCCTATTACAGCATCTGCAAATTACAAGTGAAAGTCACTTATAACTTATCCTGCAGTGCTTTTGAGAAACTTAGCTTGTTTTCTTCAAAGAAGAAAAATGCTTCATGAAAGGCCTAATAACACATTTAAATTACTGAGGATAATTTGAAAATTTTAAGTTTTATGGAATTTAGATGATTACTAGAATCCCAGCAAGTAGCATAATGGACATAATTTTTATAACAATTGAGAATTACTCTGCACATGATACACTTGCATTGATTTGAACCTAGCATTTAAAAACTGTACTTAACCCAAGTCACCACTCAGAAAGGATTTTTTTTTTTTTTTGGTAAAATACAGTTAGCTTGATAAGAATTTTAGGTAGCTCATATTGTTCTATAAATTCAAATTAAATGGAATGGTACAGTTATTTTAGGACACCAAGCCATACAGTTTTGCATATTTTCATGTTTTCATGAAAAATATTCTGAAATCAAGTATATAGATATAAATGTATAACACAGATATACATGTATCTGAGTGCGTATCTGTGTATATATCTACATCTATATTGTATACATACAGCCACATAAAAATTTTTTGCCTGCCTGTTTTTTCCTTGACCCAGAGGTTTAAAACTTAGAAAGACTCTGATTGCACCTCTACAAGTGTCTGTCTTCACTGAAAGAGGCCGGAGAAGGCAATAGCTGAATGCTTTTTCGTGATCTTTTCAACTGATCACCTGAAAATGCAAAAATGGCAAAGAAGGACTACTGATTTCATTCCAAAATATTATATAATTTGAGAGGAGAAACAAGAGGCAGGAATGGCAGAAGGGAGGAAAAAGAGAAAAGGAATAAAAAGGTAATAGAGTCCAGAGAGAAGAGTGAGTGGAGGGGGAAAGAATGATATGGAAATTCCCTTTTCCTGTGTTTGAATCAGCTGAATTCTGCCTCCACCCTGCTCAACCCCACAACCACCCCCCAGGGACAGTGACATGGACAAACTTGAAGAGGAGGAGAAGGGATGAGGAGAAAATCATGCACAACCAATGTGCACAGAAGGGCTCTATAGAGTTTTGGGCTCTGTAGAGTCTTAAGCTCTCGGTGCTTGAAGCACAAATCAATAATCTAATTTAAGGAGATTAAGACCTTCCAGGTAGACTAACATGAATCCTTAAACTGGATTCCCTAGATCTTAGGATTCTGAGGATGAAAGATATTATTTCAATCTTAAAGAATAAATTGAGTAAAAAAATAACCATGTACAATATACTCTGCTTCTGGACTCTTAAACTCCAAAAGTTATGTGAACTGTGATGTTTTGGAGTACTTTGTTTCACATCATGTTTAAAGAACTGATGCTTTCAAACTATGGTGCTTTTATTTTTTAAGAAGGAAACTGATAAACAGCAAATAGAGATGATGCAAATATGTATTAAATATTTGTCATTGTTCAGTCACCAAGTCGTGTCTGACTCTTTGAGACCCCATGGACTTCAGCACACCAGGCTCCTGTGTCCCTCACCATCTCCCAGAGTTTGTCCAAGCTCATGTCCATTGAATCAGTGATGCCATCCAACCCTCTAATCCTCTGTCACCCTCTTCTTCTGCCTGCAATCTTTCCCAGCATCAGGGTCTTTTCCAGTAAGTCAGCTGTTTGCATCAAGTAGCCAAAGTACTGGAGCTTCAGTTTCAGCATCAGTCCCAGCATCAGTCCTTCCAGAGAGTATTCAGGGTTGATTTCCTTTCAGATTGACTGGTTTGACCTCCTTGCTTTCCAAGGGACTTTCAAGAGTCTTCTCCAGCACCACAGTTTGAAAGCATCAGTTCTTTAAACATGATGTGAAACAAAGTACTCCAAAACATCACAGTTCACATAACTTTTGGAGTTTAAGAGTCCAGAAGCAGAGTTGCTGGGTGGTTCCAAGTCAAGAGCACCCACAATGTTAGAATGAAGCTCTTAGCCGGTTTGTAGTCATAGAAAAGCTCAACTGAGGGTGAAGGATCCTCACCCTCATAATGGTGTTGACAGTCCCCAGTTCCTCATCACAGGGCTGCTCATGACATAGTAGGTAGCATTCCCCACAAACAGTGATACAATTCAAGAAAGAACACCAAAATGGAAACCATCTTTCATAACATAGTCCCAAAAGTAACATTTCATTTCTTCCACATTGTATTGGTTATACAGACCACCTTGGTACAATATGGGAGGGGACTGAAAAAGGATGTGAATATTAGGAACTGAGGTTCATTGAAGCCACCCTGGAGGATGACTATAACCAGCTCTTACACAGTTGTTTGCTTCTTAAGTCATATAAATATATAAATAATAAGTAGAATACTATATATAAGTAAATTCATGAATTTATGAATAAATGCTTGATATCAAATATGTCCACATTATTTTATGTTTTTATTGCTCTATTTTCCAAAATAAAGATCATGTTCTATCATGCAACTGGAACTAAAATATGTAAAAAACAAAACTGAAGAGAAAATTCTGTTAATAAAGCTCAGTAAACATGATGTTTATGTTACTAACATAAAAGAATGAATAAAAATGGACTTTAAGCAGATAATCTGAACTTTCCTAACTAAAAACAAAATAAACTTACTCCAGCATACCTACTGCTTCTATCATCATACTAAGTATTTTTTGCCTAGAAAGGTCACAATTATTTCTTAGGTGCAAACCCCTAAAACCCTTTTGACCCTGACATTCCCTTAATAGCAAGTTTATAGTACTTACTATATCACTTTTGGTTTTGATTATTCCAATCACCATAATCTCTAAGTCCTCACCCACTCCACCTCTAGCTATATTCTCATCCCAAAGATAGTCTTGAAGAAAATAATTGGAGCCACCTCATCCCAGTATTTTTCTACCATTTATAAACTCATTTTCAAATCAGTTTTCTAAACTGCAGAGCCATATTTTGAGTGGAAATCAAGACACCTTCATTCGAATGTCCCAGACACATCAAATTCGATAAATCTAAATCATTTTTCTTTCCTCAACATCTACTTTTCTGGATGACTTTCTGAGTTCACCAAATTGCATCCCAGTGATGAAGTTATTCAAGTCAGAAACCTGAGAACATCCTCCTCATGAAGATGGCTGTGTAAGACTCTGCAGTTTGTGCAACACACAGAGGTGTCCAGCTACAACGACAAGTAAGGCTTGAAATCTAGACCCCCATCCGCTCCCCAAGGCCTGTGTCCTGGGCACATGTGCCATGTCAGAGGGAAATGATGCCTTTTTCACAAAATTTTCTCTGGCCTACCAGTCTATAGGAACTGCATCTGTCTAGAATGAGTACATTTTATTTTATTTTTTTGACTTGTAAAATGGCACTGAACCCTGAGCTCTTCAATGTACCGTAGCACAGACCCTGTTGATCCTACCTCCAATACAGTCGGTGACCTACACTTCAGCCCCATGCCCTCCTCTGCAGTTCAAGGCCTCGTCACTGCTTGCCTAAATCATGCAAGCTTCCTAACTGGTCATCTAGCCTGAAGCATCAACCCTCTACTTCAATCTCCACATTGCTAACGGACTGATCTTTCTAAACTGCTCATCTAATAAAATGTTACCAAAAATCTGCCCCTCCACCACACCCAAAAAAAAAAAAAAAAAAAGTCACATATTCATTCAACAAGTATCTTAAAGTACTTGCTATAGATACCTGAATCCTCAATCAGAAGTCCAAATTCCATAGCAAGAAAACACCACTCATCAGATCCGATTCTTGCTTATATGTGGGATTTTCCTAGTGTCTCAGAAGGTAAACAATCTCCCTGAAATGCAAAAGACCCAGGTTTAATTCCTGGGTCAAGAAGATCTCCTAGAGGAGGGAATGGCTACCCACTCTAGTATTCTTGCCTGGAAAATTTCCATGGACTGAAGAGCCTGATGGGCTACAGTCCATAGGGTTGCAAAGCAGCCTTATTTTTTCTCCATTCCTCACCTCTTTGTGGGAGCCTCATACGCTGAACTATTGAAGGAGTCATGACATCTCATGAATCCAGTTTTGCACACACTACTCTCTGAAACACCTTCCAACTTTTCTTCAAAAATTTTGCTTTATATTAAAAACATCAAACTCATCTCTTTCTTTCCCAGTTCCACCCCCCACAACCCACCACCTCAGTTATTTTGTTCTTCCTACATTCTCCTATAGGAGAATGTTTCTAGTTCTCCGACCACGTTTCACATTGTGTGGTTAACATGTGTGTGCAGTCACTCAGTCATGCCTGGCTCTTTGTGACCCCACGGACTGTAGCTTGCCAGGCTCCTCTGTCCGTGGGATTTTCCAGGCAAGAATACTGGAGTGGTTTGCCATATTCTCGTCCAGGGGATCTTCCCAACTTAGGGACTGAACCCACATCTCTTGAGTCTCCTGCATTGGCAAGCAGATTCTCTACCACTGTGCCTCCCAGGAAGCCCATGATTATCACACATTTACCCATGTTTTTTTTCCCCTGGTTTTAAAGTTTTCAGACACTGGAAAAAAATAACTTTTTAATCCTCAAGTCTGTTACCTCACAGCAAATATTCCATAATCACCTTTTATCCTGAGGAAAATATGTTGTTCTCAAAAACATTTATCATCTTCCACCATATATATTTTAGTTTTGTTCTTAGCATACTAACAATACTAGTTTTTTCTTCTATTTGCATCAATATTGAATGGCCAGAAAAAAAATTATGCATTAGCACAGAATTTTTAAAAATGCATTTGCATTGAATTGTTCTTTTACCTGTATGCAGGCAACTGTCTCACCCAGTAATCTTCTTTATAATAATACCATTTTGTCCTTGTATTTTCTTGTCTTCTACAAGTTTAAAGGTTTTCTAACATATTAACACCTTTCATATATGTGCTGTGTGTAAGATTAAAGGAAGAAGTAACTTCAAAATTGGAAAGTAACTTCAAATACAGAAGTAACATGGCAATGAACTTCGTCAGCTTAGGAATTTGTGTACAGAGCAGAATGTGCTCAGGCTGGATTTAAACATAAACAGATGCATGTGTGAACTGAAACCCTGATGTCTGATTTATTTCACGATTCCTTCTAATGCATACCTTGGATCCTCTGAGCAGCTCTAATCAAAGCTTTCTTCCCCAAAGATTGCTTTCTCTAGAACTTGGCTTTGTGTTTGCACTGTTCTACCAGTTTACAACCACCACCATTGGGGATTCCTTTGAGTTAAAAAGCACTTTCAAAATATCACTTAACATAATGTCCAGAACAACTCTATTATTAAGTAGCACAGACGTTATCATACGAAATTCGTATATCCTAACCTTAATTTGACGAGCACATGGAGGTTGATGTCTTATGTTATTACAATAAACCCCTTTTCTGCTCTTCTCTCCTTTGTATCTCCTTGACACACAGGCAGGCGTCTCTCACAGTGCTCTCCAGCCCAGTTGCTAACGTCCACATTTACATTTGTAATGGGAACATTTCCGAACCTCTGATGGCTCTTCACAGGTTGTTTATTGCACACTGGTGACACAACCATTATCTTTTCACTCTAATCTTCCTTGTCAATGTAACATCTGAAGTGCAGCATAGAGGATTAGTGGTGCCCTGACTTAATCAGTTTATAAAAATCTCCAGAGAAAGCCACCCTCCGGTTCATACATCACAGATGTTTTGTTTTCACTTGATTAGGCAATTGATTTGGCCCCCAGTGCTTCAAGAAAGGAAAGATGCTCTCACTTTTTATTTGTATAGGAAAGGATGGCAAGGGAATAGGACGGGTCATGTCTAGTACGGCTGGATACAGAATAAAGCATTCCAGGAAGCTGCCATGCATTGACTTTACCAGCTGGAAAAGGGGATGGAATAAGGCCTTTGCAGACGTTTTATTCTTTTCATCCCATAACCTGCTGAAGTGTGGTCGAGTGCACTGTGATTCACAACACAGCAGGATCTTCTCTACTATAATGCATGTTTTATATGTAGCAGTTGTATGTTGGGAAGATTACAAGGAAACCATTGGAAAAGAAGTAGAGTTCAAGTTGTTTGCACAGGTGAATGAACAGTGCAGTTGGGGCACAAGATTTTTCTCCCCTTTGAGCTTATTACCAAATGAACCTGTTAAAGGTTCACTTAAAGGAGTAGAGATGGAACAATGTGTCTTGTGTCTAAGTGATGTCTGCAGCAGTTTAGTTCCAGATCTGGTACTAACTGTCCTCCCGTTCAAATTCTATATTCCATTTGATGGAATCTCTGATATAAGTATTCTGCCTGTGGCTTGTCCACTATTATAAAGATTCCATGTATAGGAGATACCTAAAATAGTCAAATTCACAGAGTCAGAGAGTACTTTGGCAGATAACAGACCAGAGGTGGGAGTGTGAGGAGGGGGAATAGGGAGTTAGTGTTTAATGGAGGCAGAGTTTCAGTTTAGGAAGGTGAAAAATTTGGGAGATGGATGATGGTAAGAGTTGCACAACAATGTGACTGTATTTAATGCTACTGAACAGTTAAATATGGTCAGAATAGTATGTTTATATTATATATGCTTACCATAATAAAAAAATTTAAACTGTATTTAGAAAGTTTAGGTGTTGAATTACCAGCTTCCCTGGTGGCTCAGAGATTAAAGCATCTGCCTGCAATGCAGTAGACCTGGGTTCGATCCCTGGTTTGGGAAGATCCCCTGGAGAAGGAAATGGCAACCCAGACCAGGATTCTTGCCTGGAGAATCCCATGGATGGAGGGGCCTGGTAGGCTACAATCCACGGGGTCGCAAGGAGTCGGACATGACTGAGTGCCTTCACTTTCACTTTCACTTTTACCATGCATTTATCAAGCATATTTCTTAGTCCAAATAGCTGAAGATTTAATTTTTAATATAACATTTTCTGCAAGTGCTATTCTCTCAGAAGTTATTACAAGCAAAAAAATAATACTGTTATTTGACATTTATCTTTACAAATTTTATCTTATGGAGGTGTATTTTCACTTCTATTATCATCTGAGCTCAGTATATAATCTCAAGAATGAGAATTTATTTTTAGTGAACAAAGTTTACTAGAAATAATATATTGCATGTATATCTCTTAAAGTGATAGATTTTTGACATTTTAATTGTATTAAATGTAATTAAGCATTGCATGAATAAGATTTTTTGTCTTTTTATTATTTGAATATTTGTATGTTAAGGAACAGGGTCATTTGTCATTGTATGTGACTATCCATGATGAGGTAGACAACACCCTTCTCAATAAACAAGCTCATGATTTGTTATCCAGTCTCTCCTCATTCACATAGCACAGTTTATGACAACTAAACTAGAATCCCAAGAACAGCCATGAAAATCCCAAAAGGACAATCACCTCAGAGCCCACGCTTGTTACAAAGAAAGGGTATTTGGAGCAGAGTGTGAGGTTAAGTATAATCAACAGCACATTTCTCAATTATATGTTCCTGGAATAAGAGAGCAAATACTAATTATTTCACGTAAATCTGGAGGGAAGATGTAGGGTGGGAGGTGGGAGGGGGGTTCATGTTTGGGAGTTCGTGTAAAAAAATAAATAAATACAAAAAAAAAAAGTAATTTCACATAAATTTTATATTGGTCTCTAGCAGGAAATTTAGTATTTCCACACAGCTTCTTCTTTACTTACGTGAAACATGAGCATTTAACGTATATGTGAAAGCTGAGGTATTCTGAAAACGTGAATGAGTAAGATATGTTTGTGTTATGATTAACAATGGGAGCATGGGTCACCATGGAGATGAATAATCCTTTTAATCCTTCTTAGAATACATTTTCAAAGCTAAAATGTAATCACTGCATAATGAGAGTTATATATGCCCCCAGATAAAAGTACATGGACTAGTATGAATAATTTGAAGAAGCAGCCCTTAAACTGTTCTTTACAGATAATTAGGTTCATGAGATTAAGAATGTCCTCTGAAGATTAGCCAATGTATTCTGAAGACCCTACTTCAGAATATTGTAACATGTGAAAAGCCCTTTCAGGCCATATGGTGATCGGGACTTCCATGGTCTCCAGGGAGCCTTGTCAGACTTTGCTACATTCTGTCTTCAGGCCCTACAGTTGAAAGCTGATTCCAGAGAAGTTTAATTCCAGGAAGTCTCCTGGAAGACATTATCAGGATTACAAGGACACAATAACTTCCCTGCTACATTTCTGTTATGAATTTATCTTCCCATTTGTGTTTATTATATCATAAATAAACTTGTCTCTTAACCTAAAATAATCAGTGACATTAATGCTAAGAACATACACTCCAAGCTGAATGAATTTCTTTTTTTTCCCCAAGAATATATGTATTTTTAAATTTAAATTTATTTATTTTAATTGGAGGCTAATTACTTCACAATATTGTATTGGTTTTGCCATACGTTAACATGAATCCACCACGGGTATACACGTGTTCCCCATCCTGAACCCCTCTCCCACCTCCCTCCCCGTACAATCCCTCTGGGTCGTCCCAGTGCACCAGCCCCAATCATCCTGTATCCTGCATCGAACCTGGACTGGCTATTTGTTTCCTATATGATATTATACATGTTTCAACGCCATTCTCCCAAATCATCCCAGCCTCTCCCTCTCCCACAGAGTCCAAAAGACTGTTCTATACATCTGTGTCTCTTTTGCTGTCTCGCATACAGGGTTATCGTTACCACCTTTCTAAATTCCATATATATGTGTTAGTATGCTGTATTGGTGTTTTTCTTTCTGGCTTACTTTACTCTGTATAATAGGCTCCAGTTTCATCCACCTCATTAGAACTGATTCAAATGTTCATTGCAGCACTGTTTATAATGGCCAGGACATGAAAGCAACCTAGATGTCCATCAGCAGATGAATGGATAAGAAAGCTGTGGTACATATATACAATGGAGTATTACTCAGCAGTTAAAAACTGAATGAATTTCAAATTAGCCCTGTGGGTGACCCAGACAATACCTCAAGTCTCAAAAATCTCATATTTGCATCAATTTATAAATCTTGTCCTTTAGATATTTTAAATAAAGAAGCTAAGTTATATAGCTATGCATGAGGAATCATCTAGTAAGTGACCATTCTTCTTATTATGATTATTAATGATCTTTTCATGATGAATTTGCATCTAAAAAAGAAGCAAAGTCTTATCACTACAAATGCTTAGGTTTCTGGGATTTCAAAAAGGATAAATATTAACAATAATAGGACTGATACAGAATTGCCAACTTTTATTACATCAAGTGTTAATATGCTTAAAGTGTCTCTTACTATCATTTTAATTTAAAAAATCCTCTAATTTAAATTTAACACTAAATTTGGGGTAGACATGCTCTAAAGACTAGGCCTTTAAAAGTAGTAATCATAATAAAAGTGAACCTTAGAAGTGGCTTCATATATTTTAAAGGCAGTTGAAATCCACAGCCACTCACTCTTTTCTGTTAGTGTTTCTGGATTTGCTCATTGACTGTCTTAATATATAAACATTATGCAAATCAAAAAATATTTGCTATGTAACATTGACCATATTTAAATCACAAAAACTAAAAATTTGCTATTAAATATGTCATGGAATATTTTGTGGTCAATTTTTAACAGAGTACCTTTAAGATTTCATTCTCACAAAGATAATCAAAGTGCTGGCTACTTGGTGACTTAGTTCATAAGATCTCTTTTTAACCAAAAGAACAGCTATTATGATTATTTGCAAGTATGGCTCTATTATCAGTCCATTTATCCATCTGTCCATTCATCCATATATTTTATCCATATATTTACTGACTCAGTAAAAAAAATACTTCATCAATAGGCTTTATAAAATAGTATATTATTCTGTAAACTGCATAAATACAACAGAATGTGCCTTTTGTTGGTTTACATTGTTATTTACACATAAATGTGGATGAGTGTGGCAATGGAGAGGCCACAATCTAAACATAATGTTACAAGAATTTAATATTTGGGAGCCAAAATTTACATTCAAACTTTGTTTCACAACTCTCTATTTTACTATTCTAGGTTCCTTCTGAATTGCAGAACTTCTAGAAAGTAAGGAAGATTGAAGACTAGAGCAGCAAAGGAGAGAGTGTGGCTGGCAGCATGGGATGGAAGTTATCCCACTGTACAGGAGTCATCTATATTTCATTATTCTAGCAAATCATATGGCATAATATCTTATGTAGAGTTCCCTGGGAAACAGAATTTGGAACAGAGATTAGCATGAAAAAAAATTATCAACGAGTGCCCACAGGAGCAATACCTATGAGAAAGAGAAGAAAATAGGATTTAACAAAGGGATGAGATGAATTGTAAAGCAATTGCAGCAAAGGTGTTGGCAGAACGCACACATTCTGAAGTTGAGATGGCTCTTTGGAACTGCCTACAACTGAGGCAAGAGGGGCCAAGTTTTATAGCCCACAATGACCATTTATTGGATACAGGCTGATCTAGAAAAGGAATGTCACATGGAAGGAGGCTCTCTTCAACTGAGGGCAATTCTCAGAAAAGGATTCAGGTGAGACCCTTCTGATAATACTCATCAGTGCAGATGAATCCTTAGTGCAGAAGGAGGGATTTTAATAGCAAAGCACAATGTTTATTGCATTGCTCTAGTGTGTACCTGCCAAATATCTATTCATTCCTTTTTGTTGTTGTTTTTCCTCTCTAGTGCCTTCCATCATCTAACATAGGATGTATTTTATGTGTATGTTTTGTTTATTATGTCTTCTTGCTTACAAGGATTGCCCCAAAAGAAGAATGTGAGCCAACCACTTTCTTAAAGAGTGCAACCCCAGTGAACAAGGGTTAGGTTAAAGGGAAGTGAGAGAGGGCCAATACTAGGTGGATTAGCAGACCAGCAAACAGCAATAGGATCAAGCAAAACTGCTTAATCTCTTGAGACCATCTTGCAGCCCATGTAAACAGCTGCTTCTCAGATCAGCCCATGTTGGGAAAGGAGAGAGAAGATTTTGCCTGCTGGTTTCTTCTCCCATTGATCAAAGTTTCACCCCATAGAACACTGATATCTCTCTACTCCTGAGTTGAAGATACATGTGTACGTATATATAGACTGCATCTGAACCAGGAATGCCAGTTCTTGCATTTTATCCAAAGATATTCTCAAATGCAAGCAAAAAAGACAAAAGTAATGCAGAGGAACCTAGCAGACTACAGTCCAGGGGGTTGCCAAGAGTCAGATACAACCGAGCAACTCAGTGCACAATTTAGATACAAGGTTATTTACTTCAACTTTTTTTACAACTGCAAAAAACCTAGAAATGACCCAATGGTCTAATAGCTGGCCATACTGAGTAGACTGAACAAATCATAGTAAGGTCATATTAGACTATTATATGTCCATTGAAAAGAGTGATACTATCTTTATAACTTATAAGTAAAACTAAAGTTTAGCATGATCACTGTCAGTCAACCAACTGAAGAAATATTTTGGTGGATGTTTTTCCTCTATCAAATGATGCCTAAGTAGATGACTTCATGGTCACTCCCAAGTCAGTCGATGGTCATTTAAACTTTTTGAATTTTCTCATCATCTAGAAAGAACAATATCCTAGCTTTTTCAAAAATTATAAATGTCTTTGTTAATCATTCAAAGTATCAAAGATAATTATGGAAAACAAATTAAATCATTTGAAGACAGTACATTAAAAAAATCCTCCCTGAGTATATGTTCTTTTTAAGCTTACTCTAGCTGATGAATCAAAACTGAAAGACTTTTTGTTTGGTTTTTGTTCTTTATTTTCTTTTTTGTGTTTGGAGGCAGAAAGCTGGGTGCGTAAACACTGGGTTTCTCACATACTATATAAATTCAGAAAATAATGACAGGTTAATCTTCATGGTTCTGTAATTTAATATGTTCAAAATACCTGGAGAATTCTCATTATTATTTTGTAGGCCTTGGAACAGTCACATTCTGTAAGAGGAGGATCATATCAGTGTTAAGAACCTGGCCTCTAGAATTTCTGGAATGAGTGTCAGTTGAACCATTTATTAGCATTGTGATTTTCAACAAGTTAATTCCTCTACATCTAGTTCCTTCACCTCTGACATGAGGATGATAACAGCACCTATCATAGAAGGTTGTAGGGAGCACTTGACTCTTTCTCTTGGAAACTATTCATTCTCATCAGAGTAATGTGATAGAAAAAGTCATTACTTCCAAAGTCTGTTTTTCTCTAGAAACAGAACTCTGATTTTTATCTAAACAGTAAATAAAAACACATTTGTCTTCTTCCTTGCATCAAGATATGAATAAGTTTTGGTCCATAATATGTTCACCAAGGTGTCATTTGGCCACTTCTATGAACATTTCTTGGGAGAAGGCAATGGCACCCCACTCCAGTACTCTTGCCTGGAAAATCCCATGGACGGAGGAGCCTGGTGGGCTGCAGTCCATGGAGTCCCTACGAGTCGGACACGACTAAGTGACTTCAATTTCACTTTTCACTTTCATGCACTGGAGGAGGAAATGGCAACCCATTCCAGTATTCTTGCCTGGAGAATACCAAGGATGGTGGAGCCTGGTGGGCTACCGTCTGTGGGGTCGCACAGAGTCGGACACGACTGAAGTGACTTAGCAGCAGCAGCAGCAGCAGCAGCATGAACATTTCTTATGAAATTACTAGTGTATGCCTTTTTGTATTTTAAAAAATACTTTGTCCCTTGTTCTATTCTATGGCTTAAAACTGGAAGTGGTGGCTTGAGCAGTATCCAGTCTTTTACTAGAAGTTGTGAGTTGAAAGAAACAAAGGGCTCTTGAACAAGAATTCCTATCACAAGATTAGACCAGCTCATCAACAGGAAAGAAAAACATTATTTAAGGCATCTCTGATACCTTTAGTAAAGATGATCTTAATTGAGGAAATGGATCAATACCTTGAAAATGTAAAGATTATTCTAATACAAAACAAAAGGAAGAAAAAGAATACAAGATAACATAAACAAGTTTATGAATCAATGAAACTAAACAAAAACAGGACCCAAAATTTAGAGGGAAACAAAGCTGAGATGAAAATGCAATGGAGGATCTTATCTCTATCAATATAGTAAGCAAAATATTCAGAAAATATTCTGAATATTTTCTAAATACGTTCTAAAACACAAAGCAAAATGTATTACTGAAAGCAAAATAAATTGAGTGAAGGACAAAATGACAAACTGAAGCTGTTACAAATTTGGGGAACCAAGGACTTTGAGTTTTAAATGCCTTTAGGAAAATGAGATAAGGCCTACATCCTTGATAAAGTGGAAGAGAAACAATTGCAAAATGAAGCTTCAAAGAGCTAAATGCTCAGTGGAAAAATATGCAAAAAATCTATAGGGATTCCACTGGGAAAAAAGTAGTTTTTTAAAAGAAAAAAGAATGCATCTTTTTAATAGTATTACATATTAATATTAGAACCTTTTTAGAAGCAATATATTTTTGATACAAAAAAATAAATACAACATTTGGTGGCTCAGCGGTTAAAGCGTCTGCCTCCAATGAGGGAGACCCGGGTCGATCCCTGGGTCGGGAAGATCCCCTGGAGAAGGAAATGGCAATACACTCCAGTATTCTTGCCTGGAGAATCCCATGGACGGAGAAGCCTAGTAGGTTACAGTCCACGGGGTTGCAAAGAGTTGGACACGACTGAGCGACTTCACCTTCACCATGAAGCACAGAATTTCCTTCAGCTTTCCTCTGTATTTTTATGTTATATTAAATTTTTTATTTTTAAACCTTTTATAATATGATTTAATTTTATAGCATTCTTTTTGCTCTCTGTATATCAAATTTTGTTTCCTGTTGATCTTCCTTTTAGTACATATGTATATATGTGAGGATAATAGTAATTTATTGTTATTTATTATTTATAAATGATAATTATACTATTACATTAATAATGTGCATATATGTGAGGGGATCTAATATTAAAACTGGTTATTGCTGGGTGGTCAGTGAATTAGACTGATAACTGTATTCTTTTATTTTTCTGTAATATTAGATTTTTGGAAGAAGCATGTCCTTAATAAAACAAAACAAAAATCAAGCTTGAAAATAGCTGATAAATTTAAAAAGAAAACAGAAAGAAGCCAGCTCAAATTTATACATAGTTGAACACAGAAAACAAACTTGAATTCAGTATAGCAATACCAGGCATGGTACTGTGCAAAGAGATTAAGAAGTAAGGTACGTATGGCTAAGAAAACAAGAGCTACTATAGCAACAGTCACAGGAGCAAGAGATCCAGGGATCATTTTGTGTTAGGACACTGAAGCTCTTGGAATATAATAACAAAACATGAAGCACATACAGAAAATATCTCCAAGGCCTTGTAATGTGCTAGGAAAATGGAGCCAAACAAAAACTAGCTTCGCTGGAGAAGGACTGCCCCCTCGCCTAGATTGGAGATGCTGGTGAAGGAATAGGTGTGTATATGTATCATCTTTAACCCTCAGTCACTCCAACAAGCTGGTTAGGGTACTGATGCTCTGATTAGGGAAATTTTCAACATTAAAGTCTTACAAATGCCTTTGCCAATAATGATTTAAAAATTGACAGTAAAATTATAGCTCCAATCCTAGAGATACTATGTTAGATTATGTTTTCATTGACTCCAACTTATGTATAGATAGGGACTATTATAGTAACATGTCAAATACTTTTGTTTTTGTTTTAACACTATAATGTGGAATTTAAAAAAACAATCTTTGGAAGAATGCAATACTTGGTCAAACTCTTCAAAGCCCATTTTTAAACTCTAGAGGCCTTGATGAAAGTGGTTGTCGTTTTCAGATGAATAGAAGATAGATTGATAACTCAAGGTGTTAAACAGAAATAATTTCATTTATTAATTCATAGATTTTCATTATAATACAAATATTTACTAATTTAAAACTTACTATAACACTGTTAACTCAGACATCAGTCTTTGAATTTAGTTACTGAAGTACTTCACCATATGATAATCACACCTCATGAAAACAAACAAAAACGAAGATCTCAGCAGATTTGGATAAGGACTGTTTTCATTATATAATTGTTTAATTTTAAGACATTTTTCCTTTTTACAATTTGTCTGATTGTAGCAGCCAATTTTTCCAATAAAATAAGCTTGAAGTGGGAAATAACAGACCTGCTGCTCTGGTACCTGTGTAAGTAGGCTTAGAACTGCAGCAACCTGGCAATTAATTTTTGCATTCTGTAACTCCTAAAGTAGTAAGTTGCTCAAACACACTCAGAAGAAATTATGGGAGTAGAACATGGAATTAAATGTATTAAATAAACAAACAAATACGCCAGATACAAGTTTCCTTCAACCCCACCTCACCCCAATACTTTTCACTGAAGAGCATGTGGCCAATATCATCAGGTATGAAATGAAAGTTTTTGTTCATTGAATATGGTGGCTACATGCTCTGGGGAAGTGTATCACTATCATGAACCAAGAGTCACTCACCCCTAGCTACTCATAAGTAGAGAGAGTAACTTAATTCAGTTTGAGACACGTGTTTGTTCAGGGGGTGGTTACAGTAAAAGAGGATGATAAGATAGTTTATTTACATTTTTAAATCCAATGACACAAGCTCTAATAACCATATATGGTAAAAAAAAAAAATTGACATTATGAACTACAGTCTTATTTGAGGACTATTTTCAAATGAACCTGAAAGAGATAAAGGAATATTCCATTTATACTGCTTTTAAAATTAAAAAAGAGTACTGTGAAATGCACAGATTCCAAGATGTTATTTTTATAGACTTGAGATACTCTTCACTGACATGAAGAACGAAGGGCGAGCAGATGCTGGCTGGGGAAAGTATGACTTCTTTCTTCAGCATATTTAGAATAAGTGTCCTATGGTCATTTAAGTGAACTAATCCACTGAGCTTTAGAAAGAAATCTAGTCTGGAAACACAGATGTGTGAGTCATCAGCACTGGGCACAATTTGGGCCTAGACAATTTAATGCTGTTGCCATCACGCTTATACCAGGGCTGTGTCTATTCTAAGCTAGATGCTCACACTTTGGAGACTTTTTATTTTGAACTACTTACTGTTCATGTTTGCTTCTTATCACCATATTAATTTGAACTTTCTATGAATTCATAGGGTCACTTCAAACATGAAGTAAACATTATTAATTTGCTTGAGAGAACTGGAGCATTTGGCTCAGTAGAGCATGCAAAAGTGACCTGCTGATTCTTCCACATGAATGTCTCTTTACCACTTCTGACCCAACGTGCTCTAATCTAAGCATTTAATTTTCTCTGAACATGGGCTTCTCTCCTGGCCACCCTATCTTGTTTTCTATATTATTACACCATCCTCCATCTCACCCACACTTGAAACCTTTGCATTTTAAACAATATAAACCTAGTCTTATCAATAACTGCAATTGAAATGTATAAAGGAAGTTGCATTTGATTCTTTAACCCTACCAAAACGTTCTATAAAATGAATTTGTATTCCTAATAGTAATAATCTTTGCTCTCTGAATTTAAAACTTTAAATTCTTACTAATTGCAAAAAGTTCATAATGTCTGTATGAAGTGCTCAACTTCATGCAATAAAATGGCAGATACAGAATATTTAAATGTTAAACAAGGAATACTAGAGCCTCAAAACTGTAGTTATTATGGATCAAATTACTTCACGTATCCATTCTCATGCAAAGAAAAATTAATCACTAAATTAAAAAGAATATCATTGTCATTTTCAATTAAAATGTATTCATTATCTTGGACCCTGCAGCACGTCTGTAAGACATGCTATTTTTTCTTCTCCCAGTGTATGCATAATCCAAATATATTTTGTCTGGTTCAGCCTTCTTAAGTGAGATAGTATCTCTTACTTAACTACTTGAAGACCATTTGGGGATCTGAAACCTCATTATGATAAATTAGCATAAGTGGCTTATGGCTTAGGTAAGGCAAACATAGAAATCTGTGTGTATACACATATATGTATAAATTCATACATATGCATACACACACACACACACACACACACACACACACATTGAGTGATAAGAAGCCAAATAAAATATTCCACTTCAAACTACATCTCCTAGAAAGAAACTCTCCTGGAACCTAGTGTTTGAGTCTTCATAATGGCGGCATGGCTCAGGTACTGATTATAAGGATATGATAATTCAGGAAATTAAGGAACACATGCAGGCTAGTCTCTCAGCAGGTATTCCCTCCAACAGAAAAACTAGCACAGCTGGTTTGCTCAGCCCAAGTGGAGGCACAGCACCCAGTCCCACTTCAGAATCACTCCTCAGCATATCAGTGATTTCACATTTCAATCTTAGCAAAATAGACTTTGGGGAAAAAAATGTTGCTTTTGAGGTACTGTTTCAACTCTGTGCTGGAACATACAAGGGTTTACATGGAATATATTACATTATATCACTTCATTATATTAATTAAACACCACACTGATATTTTCAAGTCACATAGTGCAGAACTTGTCACATAATTTCTTTCCTTATACGAATTGTCTTTTGTGCAAAATGGACATAATAAAAATTATTTTCTTACAAATATCTGCTAAAAATCATTAGCGGTATTAATGACTGATAGGCTATTTCTATAGTTTTTTGGGTTTTGTTAGCTTCAAAAATAATTGTATCTGTCATTTTAGTCTGTGTTCTTACATATGTTGACAAAAAACAACTCTCCCATTAGAAAATAAACCAATTAGATACCTTTAAGGCAGTACCTAATTGTGAAATTCTATAACTCAAGGATTATTTAACTAAAATAATTCAAAATTATTTTCTTACAAATATCTGCTAAAAATCATTAGCTGTATTAATGACTGATAGGCTATTTCTATAGTTTTTTGGGTTTTGTTAGCTTCAAAAATAATTGTATCTGTCATTTTAGTCTGTGTTCTTAAACATGTTGACAAAAAACAACTCTCCCATTAGAAAATAAACCAATTAGATACCTTTAAGGCAGTACCTAATTGTGAAATTCTATAACTCAAGGATTATTTAACTAAAATAATTCATCCATTTATAACATAATCTTCAAATTTCTTTCAATTAAACTGAGATAGATCCTACCCATAAGTTATAATATAAAACTCACCTGCTGACATTTCACAACCAGACTTCTATAGAGGAACCACTTAATGGCAAAATGCCAAGAGGAATGAAGAAACAAGAAAAATTGAGTTCAGCTATATACAAACTAATCCTTAAACCAACATCCACTGGTTTATTTCTGCTTTATTGATTATGCCAAAGCCTTTGATTGTATGGATCACAATAAACTGTGGAAAATTCTGAAAGAGATGGGAATACCAGAACACCCGACCTGCCTCTTGAGAAACCTATATGCAGGTCAGAAAGCAACAGTTAGAACTGGACATGGACCAACAGACTTGTCCCAAATACGAAAAGGAGTATGTCAAGGCTGTATATTGTCACTCTGCTTATTTAACTTATATGCAGAATACATCATGAGAAACGCTGGGCTGGAAGAAGCACAAGCTAGAATCAAGATTGCTGGGAGAAATATCAATAAGCTCAGATATGCAGATGACACCACCCTTATGGCAGAAAGTGAAGAAGAATTAAAAATTCTCTTGATGAAAGTGAAAGAGGTGAGCAAAAAAGTTGGCTTAAAGCTCAACATTCAGAAAACGAAGATCATGGCATTTAGTCCCATCACTTCATGGCAAATAGACAGGGAAACAGTGGAAACAGTGTCAGACTTTATTTTGGGGGGCTCCAAAATCACTGAAGATGGTGATTGCAGCCATGAAATTAAAAGTCGCTTACTTCTTGGAAGGAAAGTTAGGACCAACCTAGATAGCATATTGAAAAGCAGAGACATTACTTTGCCAACAAAGGTCCGTCTAGTCAAGGCTATGGTTTTTCCAGTGGTCATGTATGGATGTGAGAGTTGGACTGTGAAGAAAGCTGAGCAACGAAGAATTGATGCTTTTGAACTGTGGTGTTGGAGAAGACTCTTGAGAGTCCCTTGGACTGCAAGGAGATCCAACCAGTCCATTCTAAAGGAAATCAGCCCTGGTTGCTCACTGGAAGGACTGATGCTAAAGCTGAAACTCCTATACTTTGGCCACCTCAGTCGAAGAGCTGACTCATTGGAAAAGACTCTGATGCTGAGAGGGATTGGGGGCAGGAGGAGAAGGGGACAACAGAGGATGAGATGGCTGGATGGCACCACCAACTCGATGGGCATGAGTTTGAGTGAACTCCGGGAGCTGGTGATGGACAGGGAGGCCTGGTATGCTGCAATTCATGGGGTCACAAAGAGTCAGACATCACTGAGTAACTGAACTAAACTGAACTGAATCCTTAAATAATTCAGAGCTGACTATAAAGAGCACAAATCCAAATTGGCTATGCTCCAGTGTTTTATAAATAAATATGTGAAGTTTTTTTTTTTTTTTAATTTTTGGAATCAAAGCATACAAAGTTGTTGCCATTCTTGTCTTTTGACAACTTAAATTCTGGGAATATATATATTTCTTCTCTCTTACTGCTGTTCATAATTATCACAAGTGAGGCTGAGATAATTATGGTTAAAGACAACTTAGTTTTAAATCTGTTTTCTTCTTCTTGGTGTGATATTGTGCATTTTAACTTTTGCTCATCTCTCGTGTTATTTCTTTCTGTGAAATGGACATGGTAATTCCACAAAATATTTCAAAAAAAGTAAATAGAATAGCATGTAAAGAACTTGGCACAATGTCTAAAATCAGATAACAGTGATTAACACTGAGCACACGATATGCCATTTGGGTTTACCAATTGTAGTAGATGCATGTGATGAATTGCATCACATGACCTACCCCCATTTCAGCTCCATGTAGAGCATCAGGACCCATTCAAATCACTTGTGGTGCTTCTGCTTTCAGCATCAGAGTGAAAGTGTTAGTTTCTCAGTTGTGTCTGACTCCTTGAAACCCCATGGACTATAGCCTGCCAGGCTCCTCTGTCCATGGGATTATCCAGGTAAGAATACTGGATTGGGTTGCGATTCCCTTCTCCAGGAGATCTTCCCAACCCAGGGATAGAACCTGGGTCTCCTGAACTGCAGGCAGATTCTTTACCATCTGAGCCACTAGGGAAGCCAGAAAGCTTTCTCTAAAGTGAAGGGAGACAGATCAGTCACATACAAGCACAGCTCAGAACTGAGGGAAGTTTCCTTCCTGTGGCAACTTTCAACCAATGGGGAACAGGAGCTGGTGGATTAATTCCTCAGCCTCCTTCTTCCTTGATGGGGCAATTATATGGTGCCCCTTAGGAGGCCCCCATGGTGTTGAATCCCAGCTGGCCTCATCATTAACCAGTCCATTAATCCACCCTCTCCTGGATTTTTTCCCTTCCTTTTCTATTTTCTTCACCCCCTCACTTTGTTTTGTTTCCTAAGATTACTTCTCAAAGTAGCAACTGCTCCCAAGTCCTTATTTTAGCCTCTGCTTTCCAAGGAACTCAACCTAAGACAAGCACTTAGTATGTGCCAATCATTGTGCTAAGTACTTTCATGATTGACTCATTTAATCCTCACAATAAACCTATAATATAGAGCTACTGTCATGAGTCTCATTTTACAAATAAGGAAGCAAGTTTAATTATTTAAGTGGTCACAGCTAGTAAGTGATAGAGCTAGGATTCAAATCCAGTATATCTAGTTAGACAGTCTACAATTTTAAGTCACTACACCTCCTTCACAAGGTGCTCAATATATATCAGAATAATGTTGGTGGCCTTTAAATAATTAAGATTTCTGAGTGCCAAACAAGACCCACTAAATCAGACTCTATGGCAGCAAAGGCTGGATACTAGCATTTTTAACAAGCTCCTCGGATGAATCATATGGACAGAAAAGATACAGAGATAAACTAAAGTAAGTTGTTCTTTTGAAGGCAGAAGTGAAGATTCTTCATATCAACTGGAGATGACCACCAGCAAATTTGTCTGGTGTGAAAATTTAATACATACCTGCATTGGATACTTACATAAAGAATCTACACATTATCCCAAACTAAAGTCATACTATGGTAAAAATAAAAGATGGTAGCCTCATAATTAAAGGCAATAAATTAGTGATTGTGTGGGACAGAAAGGAATGATTGTTAGTCACGAGCATCCTAACCACAACTTGAAATCACCATAGACTACAACAGAGAGAAGGTGAGGAGAAACACTTTAAAAAGCAGACACAATAACTTAAGTAACATGATACTGTACAGCACCTGAAAAATGCCCTGATGTAGATTCCATCATTTCTTGATGGTTGCGAATAAATGTGGTTTGGCTGCAATTAAGTTCTGTAACAACTATGGCTCTCTGAATTTTTAGCTACTGGAATTGCTTTCAGTTCAGTTCAGTTCAGTTCAGTCACTCAGTCGTGTCGGACTCTTTGCGACCCCATGAATCGCAGCACACCAGGCCTCCCTGTCCATCACCAACTCCCAGAGTTCACTCAAACTCACGTCCATCGAGTCAGTGATGCCATCCAGCCATCTCATCCTCTGTCGTCCCCTTCTCCTCCTGCCCCCAATCCCTCCCAGCATCAGAGTCTTTTCCAATGAGTCAACTCTTCACATGAGGTGGCCAAAGTACTGGAGTTTCAGCTTTAGCATCATTCTTTCCAAAGAAATCCCAGGGCTGATCTCCTGCAGAATGGACTGATTGGATCTTCTTGCAGTCCAAAGGACTCTCAAGAGTCTTCTCCAACACCACAGTTCAAAAGCATCAATTCTTCGGTGCTCAGCCTTCCTCACAGTCCAGCTCTCACATCCATACATGACCACAGGAAAAACCATAGCCTTGACCAAATGGACGTTAGCCGGCAAAGTAATGTCTCTGCTTTTGAATATACTGTCTAGGTTGGTCATAACTTTTCTTCCAAGGAGGGATTACTTTATATTGTCTGGGTTTGCCACCCTCCTTTTAAGCTAGGAAACACTAAATCAATTTCTCATGGTTACAGTGAGTGGAAAGCAGGTTATAGGGACATTATAAACCTAACAAGGATCGTCCTCTTCCTTGCTGAAGTTTCTATAAATTAAGACTGTTTTTGCTAAAAACCTAAGCAAACACTATCTCATTTAATTCTGACAATATTCCTGTGATGTTTGTAATTCTGTCTAGACCATATGGAGGGGGCAATTTTAAGTAACTTCCCAACTTTACAAAGGAAGTATTCAGTGGTGGAGCCTTTAGCTGTTACTGTGTCCCTTCAGCAGAATTTGACATTTAATCTTTCTAGAGGCATTCTCATCCTTCGGCTGCTGTGTTTATACCTTTTCTGGTTTTCTCTGCCTTGCTGGCATCTGCTTTTCAGTCTGTTTTGAACACTACCTAAAAATTAAGTATCAGAGATCCTTGGAACTCCTTACAGCCTTCATGTCTCTCCCTAGGCAACCTTAGCTATGCTCTAAAAATTGATTACTATCTATAGGATGTTGATATATGACATTTATATTCTTTAATATGACCTGTTCTCCAGTTTCTAGACTTACATATTCAGATGCCTACCCAACATCTTCTTTTGGACATCTTAATGACAGCTCAAACTCCATTTGTACAAACCACATTATTATATTTAATAATTATATGATAT
Organism: Oreotragus oreotragus; assembly: GCA_006410675.1. Lineage (NCBI taxonomy): Eukaryota > Metazoa > Chordata > Mammalia > Artiodactyla > Bovidae > Oreotragus > Oreotragus oreotragus. The sequence continues at coordinate 321,504 of SJYX01011335.1, read as the reverse complement.
GATCATATCATATATAATTATTTCAGATCCATGACTATATCTCTAGTCCAAGCTATCTTTATTTCCCTTGTGTGTGCATGCATGCTAAGTCACTTCAGTTGTGTCCAACCCTTTGTGATCCCATGGACTGTGGCCCACCAAACTTCTCTGTCCATGGGATTCTCCAGGCAGGCACACTGAAGTGGATTGCCATGACCTTCTCCAGAGGCTCTTCCCAACCCAGGGATCAAACCTGTGTCTCTTATGTCTCCCACATTGGCAGATGAGCTCTTTCTCACTAGTGCTACCTGGGAAGCCATTTCCCTTGTAACAATTGTCAGTTCTGCCTAACTTGGTCTATAGATCAACCCTGTCCTATTCATTAAGTTCTCTACATTATAGCCACAATGTTCTGATCAAAAAATACGTTTCTGCCACTGGTAACAAGATTTTCCAAGATGCTGAAAACTTCTTATTGAAGATGAAAACAAATTAAGTAAAATCTTACCAGTTTTTTCAAATACCTAATTTTATTCCTGAAAATTTTAATATATATGAAAGCATACAAAATCTGCTTTATATTTGTAGATAGATTCTAGACTTATTAAATACATATATATGTATGTATATAATGTATAACAATGGTGCGTGTGCATATAAAATCAACTGAATACTTAGCAGGATATACAATAGTTGTGAGAGATTCAAGACAATCCTTCTTTGTGAAAGATTATGTCTTAGGCTGGCATCTCCCCAAAACATACAATGAGAAAAAGACATTGGGTATAAGGAAGGAAAAAAGAGAATATAGGGTAAGGTAATCTGTGGGGTGTTGCTGTGGGTAAGTAGGGCCCAGCCCGCGGGATTGCCTCTGAGAAACCAGGTGGAATGTGCCTCAAAAGTATCTTTTACCCTAGGACAGCAAGCCTAGGACATTTCTCTGTGGATTTCTATGACCCACAAGGGTCTCTAACTAATCCCTACCTTGGTGTTACCCCTGTTTGTGGCTGAATAAGTTCCTGTGAAGCTGGAGAAAACTGTCAGCCAGAGAAGAAAAGACATGGAGATGTTTGAGATAGAAAATGCTGACTTTAGCTGGTAAGTGGCAGCTATGCAATTGCAAGATAACTAGGGCCAGTCCCACACACGAAATGCTGGTGGAGCCCCAATTCGTTGTGACCTCAAGAAAAGTGCCCCCAAATTTTTGAAACTTGTCCTAGGGTAAGTTAGCACCTTCTTGAATAACAAACATTTGATGTATAACAATTTAATGATATAAAATATTAGCTGAATGAGTCATTTAATTAGCATAAAGAAATAATTCTTTTGTATCTTCAATATCTTCTTTTAAAATTCTAGTATACAATGTATGTTTTATATTTCATATAAAGTACAATTTAGAGAAGATTTTTTTAAAAGGAGGTAACTGCCTGAACTTAGTGTCCACAATTCTTCCCCAAGTTTAATTTATTTAAAAAATAGGCTAGAAGATCCCTTGACAATAAACAAATATACAATTTCTTAGAAAATAAAGCCATATCTTTACCTGGGTTATTAAATGAATTACTATGTTTCACTACCATCATCTCCTACTAGGCTGGTCTGTTATTAAAACAAAACTTTTATTTTATGCCAAAAAGCTAATGTTAGAAGCAAAGAAGTGAGGTACCCAGTGGATTTTTAAAAACAAGTTAACCAACTGCCATAAATACATAAACCCCTATAATCTACTAGGTACATATAACCACACATAGCCATTTATGATATTAGTGCATTTTAAAATTTAGCATATACCTAGGCACTAACTGATGAGACACTCATCAATTTAACCTTCAAAGCATAATAATTAATGTGACTTTTCAGACTGTTTTATTGCTAGGCTTTCACAAAGGGAGAAATGTTTTCTGGCTTCCCTGTAAAACATAAGACCTGAAGTGTCTCCGTTTCTGCTGCCTGCTAAGAAAAACAGAGTTGGCTGGAGCCAGTGAATTTGTTCTTTTAAACCATAGCAGGCATAAATGTCCTCTGGTAGCATGTTTCCATGAGGCAAACAAACCCTTGAGTATAGAGCTGTGCTTCCTTTAGATGGTGTTACCTATGACACCTGAACTCTGTGGTGTCTTAAAGCCACGGTCAGTGTGGCAGATTTCCAGTTGTGAGTAATCTTTACTTGCTGGAACTTTAAACAGTTACAAACGTGCCATATATGTATGTTTTAATTATGGTAATCACCGTGCCCTGACAGTCTCTCAAAGAAGGCATCTATATTCACAGGCAGCACTCGAAGTGTCAGAACAGCATGCCCTTACTTGGCTACTTTCTTAATAGCACATTTGCTTCTGTCACAGACTCGGTGTCCTGTGCCCATGTGGTCTGACTAATCTTACTGGTCCTACAATTATTTTGTCACTGTTGATGGTTGAAGGGTGATCTATGAAAGGCAGTGGGTTTTCCCCCCTTTTTCATATTGATGGTTCTGTCTGGCAGAATCTACAATACTAGTGGCTGATATTCTAATTTTTATGTATATTGTGCCAAATTTCAGGAGGGAAATTGCAGACAAAGCGCAAGCAAAATAGAACTCACTATAGGGAACATTATGGATAGCAGCTATGCACTTTTTTGTTATACTGACTTGTGTAAAAAAAGAGAGGGGAAAAAGAAAGGGGATAATTAATAGCATTTTAAATGTGATATTTTAATAAATTAGCAACAAAGCTAATATTAATCAACTGAATCTAGAAAATGCCATTTGTATAAAAATATCAACTAGTGACATTAAAATGATGCAGAAGGGAAATCTTTTCCTTTATGTTTCTTAAAGCTACTAAACAGATGGGTTACACACTAAAATGTCCACATTTTTCCATGGCTTTAGAATAAAACCAGTTTCTATGGAGTAACTTCAGAAGTAATTTTTTTCAGTACAAGAAATCAACCATCAAGGAACATAATAAAATGAGTCTGGAAATATGGTAATCTCCTTCTTATTCAACTGTACTAGAGATTTAATATTGATATTGCTGGGAGCTGAACAGGAGCCAAACTAATTCCACAGAAGTGCTCTATCTGCATATTAACTACTGAAAATGCACAAAGATACAATCCTATTTATGCTACCCTGCAGCATCTGATGTGATTTAGTTTTGCAATCTCTTCAGCCTTTTAAATGTGTTACCATGTCCCCTCCCACTTACCTGGAGACAAATGCTCCTTTCAGTCAATTTTTAGGATGTTCTACATCACACATTCTGCAAATGTAAATATTTAGAGACATGAGAATTCATTTTCTATCACTGGCTTATACATTTCTTTTATTTCAATATTTATCCATTGAATTACAAATTTTCTGGAGAAAATACGTTTTATCCTTTATATGGCTAGATTATGTTTCTGACATACATAGTCACCAGTAGTCTTCTTGAGATTAAAAACACAGATTTTAGATTGTAGCCTTAATTAAGGTTGACATGTTATAAAATTTTAATCATCAAGAAATAAAAGAAATCATTTTTCTGTTTTAATAACTTTGGAGTTTGGTTGTAATGTTCCATAGATGATAACTTTGACTTTGATATAATTTTCAGAAATGATCTTAAAAAATTCCAACTTCTCTTTGAAAATATTTAGATGATTACTTTGTAAATTAAATAGTAAATATTTAATTTTTAAAATGCTTTTACAAAAAGAAGCATAAGAAGATTAATTCAGTGATTCTCGGTTAAGGTTTTAAAGGAAACATGAAAAATATCCCCATAATGACAAAGAATAAATTCTAGAAGGAGGTCAGCTAGGGTATTCCCAGCATTGAAATGTAGTAAATATACAGAAAGCTATATAGACAGACCAGCTATAGAGACATACAGTTTCAATAATATCAGCTAGGTAAAGAAAAGCAAATTCAATCTTGGATGAAGGGGATACGAGGTAAAAACATCTAGGGAACACAGCCCAAATGAACACAATCAAAAGCGCTGAGATGGGAAAATTCATGATATTTGTATCCATTGAAAAGAATCCATTTTAAACAATAGTGAAACTTTGCTTTAAATTGTGTATTTTACCTGTTCCTATAAAAAAGAATTTGATTTGAAAATTAAATATGTACACCGTGTTTAAGCATTGCATTAATCTACTAGTACTTCAACAGTGTACTGGGATCACCTGAAATTAGGGGAAAACAATACCTGTGTTTCTATTTCCTATTTTTCTCTGGTACAGGAATTTTGTCACAATAATTCATAGCCACAGGTTTCCTCCTTGATTTTTTTCTACCTTTTGCTGTGTGTGTGTATTTAAATTTCCTCTAAAGAATAACTGAGGAAAAGAATTGCTTCTGATTAAAACTGAAGAAAAGGCTAAGTAACTCCTTGCTGTACTTTTTGAAGCAATACATTTCTGACTACTCTCTTTCATACTTTAAGAAGTGTACCTGCAAATAATCCTTTCCTTTTCATCCAAGAAAGAAAATGTTGCAAAGAAAAGGTTGCATCAGAGCACATAGTCACAAATAGTATTTCTCTTCTTTTGTTTATCCTACCACTCCTTGGCAAGAGAGCTAAAAACTCACTTAATAGGATTGAGTCCAGCCCTGAGATAAATTGAGGAAGAAGTTTCTGGAAATATGAGCATTTCTCTTCTCCAATTTTTCAAAATCACTACTGCATAGGAAACCTCAATATAAAACTTTGATTTGATGTTTATTCAGGATAATGGAAGTTTCTACTTTCTTTAATATTGCAGTCAGAGAGTGTTCCAGTTCTGAATGTTAATTTCTAAGATCAAGGGACTTCCCAGGTGGCTCAGTGGTAAAGAATCTGCCTGCCAAGAAGGAGACCTGGGTTTGATCCCCGGGTTGAAAAGAGAGAAGGAAATGGCAATCCACTCCATTATTCTTGCCTGGGAAATCCTTCATGGATGGAGGAGCCTGGTTGGCTACAGTTCAAGCGGGTCACAAAGAGTTAAGATAAAGTCGCTCCATCGTGTCTGACTCTTTGCGACCCCGTGGACTGTAACCTTCTAGGCTTCTCCGTCCATGGGATTCTTCAGGCAAGAATACTGGAGTGGATTGCCATTTCCTTCTCCCGGGGATCTTCCCAACCCAGGAATCGAACCCAGATCTCCCGCACTGGAGGGAGACGCTTTAACCTCTGAGCCACCAGGGAATCTCTCCACAAAGAGTTGGACATGACTTAATAACTAAAAAACCATCAACAATAAAGATCAAGGAAAATAATAAGGCTATGTTTTATATTCAAATAATAATAAGTGAATACGAGCAAAACTCAGGTAAATTGAGACAATCTGAGCATCAGTGAAAGATGGAGATCTGGAAACTAATACTCACAGTAGCTGTACAGTACTTAGAACCTCCTTATAATGAAGACTATAGATAATTTCCTTTGCATATTGTTTTTCTTTTCATTTATTCATCATACAATACATATGTATCAATGTGAGTAGGTTAGAGCTCTTCTAGGATTGTACATCAGTTTGCTATAATTACATTGTAATATAAATGGCTGAAAAGACTTTGTATGAGTCAATCAGTGACCTTGATTTATTTTTCCAGGTCATGGAGATCCATCTTTGAACCTCATCAAAAATTCCAACTTAATAGCAGGTATCAACCTTTAATATATTTGTCTTCTTGTCACAATCAAAACTGTCAGAAAAGAATCCTACAAATACTAAAGCAAATTGGAGAAAATTTTAATTTTTCTATCTTTGAGTTATTGTTAAAAAAAGAAAATACAGCTTATATGACACAACACAAAATGGAAAAATAAAAGATGTTAGATACATCCTTTATAATGTCTGCTTTCCTTTGGAAACAGCAGATTGAGAGTTGTTTTGTTGTTGTTTTTTTTTTTTTTTTTTTTTTTTTTTTAGGAGAGCACGTAAAGCTTCCATATTCCTGTTTACTTTTCTGAGAACAGTGCAGCACTTAAAACTGCATGTGTTCAAGAATGCTACAACCCTTCTCCGCGTTAGAGCAAGCCTTTCAAATGTTATTGCTTTTAAAGCTGTATAGTACATTTGAGTACTGTCACATTAGAGGAACCCTAGCCTGCTGGCCACCGTTTTGGTAAAAGCATGTGATCAAATCTGAGCCCAGGTTGGTAGTGTCAACATTCCCATGCCAAAGCAAATTTGGAGCTGATGAAAACAAGCCCAGGCTTGCTTATCAATCTGAGATAAATAAATGTTCCAGCTGGGCACACACATTTTAAATAAGAATTTGATAGAGACCCTACTTTCCAGAACAAACTCACCCAAGCATTTTTAACTTGTAGTTATCTGGGGCAGCTCTCTGTGATGGGCTGCAGTGAGACAAAGACCTGGTGTGAGGGCTGCCAGGCTGAGGAAAAGAGGAATCAGTGAACCTAAAATGGCAGCTACATTCATTGAAGCTGGGTAATTGTATTTACCCATTCAGAAGGGACTACCTCAGCTCCAGGCACACACTCCTCTGAGACCCCAAAGAGCCAAGCTCATGGAATTGGAATGACCTCTTTTTACCAGATGACTCTAGGGTTATGATGCCTCTTTTACATGTATGGGGAGATAGCCAATGGGGAAATTCATTGGGATTTCAAGAGGTATACCAACTTCTGCTCAGGATGCTTAGCCAGTCTAAAGAAAGTAATGGAAAATTGGACATTGTATATAGCTAGCAGTGTGTGGATGAAATGTTAAACAACCACCTCTCAGGAGTGTGGGAGTGGAGGGAAGTCTGACAATTTCTGTGATATGGCTGATTCCAGGCTACCAACATATGTCACTGGGAGCTGAGCAAAGATGCAAGCAACTGGCTCCCTCAAGCCTGCTACCAAGCACCTCTGACTATAACTCTAATGATGCAGGAAACTACTCATTCTTCATCCCAAAGTTCCTTATCCCTGAACATCAAAATCTGGCTGAGTCTGAAAATTTTTATATGAGCAACAAAAACAGAAATCTGTATGAAATAGCATCAGTAAAATATGCAATAAAAAACAGAGCTTTAAGAGACCCCCACTGCCAAATGTAAGACCATTTTATGATTTTATAAAATGTCTGTTTTTGCACGGGTTATAAACCACTGAATAAAATAAAAAGCCATGAGCCCATAATAAAATAAACAAATGAGGGAGAAAGGGAAGATATAATTTATAGTAAAATGCCTACTGATAAATGCACAAAAATGATGGAATTAGAAAATCACCTTCATGCAATAAAGATGGTCATTGATTGAGGCAGAATGAAAAATCTGCAGAAAGAAAGCACTATTTAAATGCTCTCAAAAGATCTTCTCACATATAACATATTCATGACCCACTTTTTAAAGTGAACAGAGTATACCATCCTAGAGGAATGATCAAAAGTTAACATCACCAATAACATGGATAAAAGCAAAACAAACAGGCAGACAACAATGAAAACAAGATGTGCCCCCAGATGTGATGCACTGTGAAGAATACAGTCTGCCGTCTGTGAAATTCTTGACAAATGCATAAACTGAATCAAATCATGAGAAAAAATCAGACAAAACATCATATAAAGCTTTCAGTTATTCTACAATATAACTGGCATGTACTTTAGAGTATGTCAAAGTAATACCTGAGAGGGGGAAAAAAGAGTGAAGAACTACTTCAGATTAAATAACTCTAAAAGAGAGATGACTAAAGATGATGAATGATCTTGCACTGGAAATTAAGAGCTAAAAGGACATTATTGGAACAATTAGTGACATTTGAAAATTGACATAAATTGGGTAATTAATGCATCTTTTTTGCAGAAAAGCATTTTGTTTCAAATAGAGCCATGTATACATGGCTTACTTCCAACTTTCCCCCTTCCACCTGGTAACCATAAGTTTGTTCTCTGGGTATATTTCTGTTTTGTAAATAATTCATTTGTATAAATTTTTTGACTCCGCACATAAGCAATATCATATGATATTTGTCTTTCTCTGACTTACTTAACTAGTATGATAGCCTCCAGGTCCATCCATGTAGCGGCAATGGCATTATTTCTTTCTTCTTAATGGCTGAGTAGTATTTCATTGTATGTATGTACCACATCTTCGTCATCCATTCATCCATCAATGGACATTTAGGTTGCTTCCATGTCTCAGCGATTGTAAACAGTGCTACAGTGAACACTGGGGTAAATGGGTCTTTTTGATCCATGTTTTTTCCCAGGTATATGCCCAGGATTGGGAATGCTGGATCACATGGTAGCTCTATTTTTAGTTTTTCAAGAAATCTTTTACCATTCTCCATAGGAGTTATACCAATTTATATTTCCACTGTTAGTGTAGAAGGGTTCCCTTCTCTCTGCGCCTTCTCCAGAATTTATTGTTTGCAGATATCTTGATGATGGCCATTCTGGTTGGTGTAAGGTGCTATCTCATTGTACTTTTAATTTGCATTTCTCTAATAATTAGTTATGTTAAATATATTTTCATGTGTTTCTTGGCCATCTCTATGTCTTCTTTTGAGGAATGTCTATTTAGGACTTTTGTCCAGTTTTTGATTGGGTTGTTTGTTTTGTATTTAATATTGAGCTGTATAAGCTGTTTGTAAATTTTGGAGACTAATTCCTTGCAAGACTATTTACAAATAATTTCTCCCATTCTGTGGGCTGTCTTCATTTAGTTTGTGATTTCCTCTGCTATGAAAAGCATTTTAAAATCATTGTTAAATTTCTTTATTTTGATGATTTCAATTGTAGTTATATAAGGGAATGTTATTTTCAGATAATATGCACTGAATATTTAAGAATGAGGGCATGCTATTTTCAAGTTACTCATTCAGTTTGTTCCATATATATGAAATGGTACCTAGATCTAAGTCTACTCTATACAAACATATATAATTCTCATATATATAATATAATTCTCATGCTGCTGCTGCTGCTGCTGCTAAGTCACTTCAGTTGTGTCCGACTCTGTGTGACCCCACAGACGGCAGCCCACCAGGCTCCCCAATCCCTGGGATTCTCCAGGCAAGAATACTGGAGTGGGTTGCCATTTCCTTCTCCAATGCATGAAAGAGAAAAGTGAAAGTGAAGTCGCTCAGTCTGTCCGACTGTTAGCGACCCCATGGACTGCAGCCCACCAGGCTACTCCGTCCATTGGATTTTCCAGGCAAGAGTACTGGGGTGGGGTGCCATTGCCTTCCCCGAATTCTCATGCATATTATATATTTCTTTCATATATATTTAAAAGATATATGAGAAATATATGTACATATATATATATATAGAGAGAGAAAGGAAGCAAGCAAGCAAAGAATATTTGATGAATACAAATGAAGAGCAGACTTGAATTTCTCACCCTATTTTTTGAAACTTTTCTGTTAGTTTGAAGTTAAAAAATATTTTTCTAAAAAAAAATCACTAGTGGAGGTCATTTATTTATCCACTGAGTATGTAAACTGTGATTATTATGAAGATTGGAGTTTTTGTGTTTCTTTACTCTTTTTCCTGTCTTCCCTGAACAAGTTGATGTATTACTGGATGAATAGTACATTCTCTTCCTTGGCTCTCACCTTGTAAACCTGAATCACTGAGACTGCTTTGATGCTTTGACCAGAGCTTGCACAGAGATGCAGTCATGCAGATGCAGGGGAAAAAAGGAGAAAAAGACAAAATCTAGGATTGTGCGAGAAGTTACTAGGAAGCAACAAATGCTTCTCTTCTTGTGAATAATCTGCTGACCCTGACTCTAAGGCAGCCCAACAAATCTTTACTGCAGACTTCAGAGCAACTGTAATAAATGGTGGAGTATATCTTTGTGGTTAAGACCTTAGGCTCCAAAGTCAGACTAGATTTAGAAGCTGGCTCTGTTGCTTACCAACATATTGACCTTGGCCCGTTTATTTTAATGCTATACCCAGATCTCTCATCTGGGGTAGGGGTGGGGGAGGAGACGGAAATGAGCAAACTACCTGTCACCATGTTCCTATGAAAAATAAAACATAGAGAGCTCTTACGTACATATAGTGCTGATGGCAATGATGAGTGTGGTGGTGATGGTGAGATGAGCAAAGTAACAGCAGTTTTCATGTCACTAATTCACTCATTACACAGACAGACTTTTTTCAGTCAATGTGTCAAATAATAGTAATAGAGAAATAAATAAGGTAGAGTTTTCTCCTCATGAAAGTAAAATTTAATGAAAAAGGCAGAACAAACTAAATTCTACAGTTCAGTACAGGAAATAAGCATAACTCCATGCAAGATAAGGCAGAAGCATACAAGAGAATTGCATGAATGAGACTGAGTAGCGAAATCTGATTGGGGGAGGTCAAGGGGTATGAACTCTTTCTAAACTCAAAACAAAAAAGTTCACTTTTTGAAGAGGAGTAGGAAACTGTAGACAGTGTAAAGATACAGACACACAAAATAGTAAAATGTAAACAGCATTACAAAACAAGGAATCACGAATTAATGGTTGAATGACTGATCCCAAGCAGAAGCACGCTTTAACATGTCCGAAAACAGAAATCCCTCATATTAGCCTCTGAGGAGAAAATAATGGCAGATGTGTTAATCTATCCCATGGGAAGTCTGGTTTTACTCAATATGGCAATCCCAGATTCCATTTCAGGCAGAGCAGCCCATGAGAAAAGGTCAGTCTTTGAACATTAGTCTCTTAGACTGTGAGAGCTGAGGGAGCAGCTAGGTCAGCTTCCTAAAAGGCAGTCACCATCACAACTGCATTAAAACCATCTGGGGAATTTTAGAAAATACACACTCCTGGGTACCACTCTCAGACATTTTGCAATTGTTGGTTTGAGATAGGACCTAGGAATTTTCTTCTTTGCTTTGACACACTGCCCCCATCATCACCATCACCATGCTGTTCTAATGATACTAAATTAATAAATCTCTGAGCAGTCTCTCTGTTTTCTGTGAAGTCAAACAGGAAAAACTCCTATATTTAAAATCCTTTTTTTATTTTTATTTTTTTTACTTTATTTTACTTTACAATACTGTATTGGTTTTGCCGTACATCAACATGAATCCGCCACAGGTGTACATGAGTTCCCAATCCTGAACCCCTCTCCTACCTCCCTCCCCATACCATCTCTCTGGGTCATCCCAGTGCACCAGCCCCAAGTATCCTGTATCCTGCATCGAACCTAGACTGGCGATTCATTTCTTACATGATATTATACATGTTTCCAATGTCATTCTCCCAAATCATCTCACCCTCTCCCTCTCCCACAGAGTCCAAAAGTCTGTAATATACATCTGTATCTCTTTTGCTGTCTCGCATACAGGGTTATTGTTACCATCTTTCTAAATTCCATATACATGTGTTAGTATGGGTGCCGAAGAACTGATGCTTTTGAACTGTGGTGTTGGGGAAGACTCTTGAGGGTCCCTTGGACTGCAAGGAGATCCAACCAGTCCATTCTGAAAGAGATCAACATTGGGATTTCTTTGGAAGGAATGATGCTACAGCTGAAACTCCAGTATTTGGGCCACCTCATGCGAAGAGTTGACTCATCGGAAAAGACTTTGATGCTGGGAGGGATAGGGGGCAGGAGAAGAAGGGGATGATGGAGGATGAGATGGCTGGATGACATCACTGACCCGATGGACGTGAGTCTGAGTGAACTCTGGGAGTTGGTGATGGACAGGGAGGCCTGGCATGCTGCGATTCATGGGGTCACAAAGAGTCAGACACAACTGAGCAACTGAACTGAACTGATAACTGTATTGGTGTTTTTCTTTCTGGCTTACTTCACTCTGTATAATCGGCTCCAGTTTCATCCACCTCATTAGAACTGATTCAAATGTATTCTTTTTAATGGCTAAGTAATACTCCATTGGGTATATGTATGTACCACAGCTTTCTTATCCATTCATCTGCTGATGGACATCTAGGTTGCTTCCATTTCCTCACTATTATAAACAGTGCTGCGATGAACATTGGGGTACACGTGTCTCTTTCAATTTAGTTTCCTTGGTGTGTATGCCTAAAGTCAATAAATGATAAAATTAGAACTAGAACCCAGATCTTCTTACTCCCCCAAAGAGAACTTTTCCTATTGGATTTAAGGACTGGCATAAGGCAGTATTACCTTTTCCACTGACTTTGTCCTGGTGCCAGTCAGAGCAACCATTAGAATCATCCTTTTGAATTACAGCCGAGCTTCAGATCAGGAATCACAAAATAGCACACTGAGGGCACCTCTGGCTGCCAAGTTTTTCATTTATACTACACATAAATTTAACAATAATTTCTAATGCTTTTACACTGCACATTCCCTCTCTAATTGTCTACAAGATCCTCCACATACAGCTGTTTTGTGCCCAGATGTTTCCCTTATATAATTATTGGTCCAACTTCTTGGAAGCATTTGACCTTATCGTCTAAGTGCAAAAGAGCCATTAAAAGGCAAAAAATTTTACCAAATGATAATTCACTAGCACTTTTTGAACACATTAGCACAGATCATTTAATCAAATTACCTAACAATTGCTTGATTCTCCTTTCATAGCCAGGCCACCTTTCTCCACTCTCCACCTTTAAATCTTGTTTGTTTCAGATGCTTCTTTCTCTCTAGTCATAGCTAACTAATTTAGGGAAGGTGGCACAATGGTAAAGACGCCACCTGCCAATGCAGGAGATGCAAAAGACAAGACTCAGGTTCTATCCCTGGGTCAGGAAGACCCTCTGGAGTAGGAAATGGCAATCCAGTTCAGTATTCTTGCCTGGAAAATTTCATGGACAGAGAAGCCTGGTGGGCTACAGTCCCATGGGGTCACGAAAGAGTCAGGCATGACTGAACGACTGAGCAGAAGGATAACACCACCTACCCCAGAGGCTGCATCGGGTCCATTGGATTCTCTCTCTGAAAACACTACAATTGGTACAATCAGATCAATCAAATTCAGTTGCTAGACTTGTAAAATGAGTACCCTCAAATATAGAGGTCACTTTGAGGGGTAAGTCAAGATGAGTCTGTCTCTGCAAATAAGCAGAGTGATATTCTCTAAAGATAAAGTGGAAAACGTACAGGGAGACAGGAGGTGTATACACATACAGCCCCAGAGAAAGACAGATGGAGAGGATAATTGCCTTTATTATAGATGACTTCTCAGGTCCTGTTTCCAGTTCCACATAAAGCATGGCTACAATTTCTGTTCTTGGCTTTGGACATATGGCCATTCTCATTTGATTAGATTAGTTGTAGTGGACTTCAGCTTCTTGCAACCAAACAATTGCTGGAAAAGACAGCCACCTAGGGATAAACTTCAGTCATAGAGGATGGTTAGCATGGTGCAGAGGCTGTTTGGAGTTCACACCAGAGAGTGCATATCTATAAAGAGTGAGGTCAGAAGGGGGACTTGGAAGCAATGGATTTGTGTGTTGGGTGAGGTAGAAGTGAATTGGGACTATCAAAAGGGAAGACTCACTTTCATGGAAAGAAAACTTGGGAAAAGAAAGGTGCAGATTATGCAAGTAATGATATCAATGACAAATTTTACCTACTTCAGTTTTAACATATGCTATCCCTGAGCCTATGAAATACATTTCCTTTTGAATTTAAAAAATGTGGACCATTTCTGCCAAAAGTATAAAATATTTTTTCAAAGCCACCAAAAGGTGCAAGATTGGGGTACTTCTATCCACTAGTTATCAATTTCTCTAACTAAATAGACCATTGAGAAGACTGTGTTCATTTATTTAGTTGTTTCTCAAACACTATCAAAAAAACTTTTATAGTTTGACATTTCAGGGATTCCCTGGTGGCTCAGACAGTAAAGAGTCTGCCTGCAATGAGGGAGAACCAGGTTCGATCCCTGAGTCAGGAAGATGCCCTGGAGAAGGAAATGGCAACCTGCTCCAATATTCTTGCCTGGAAATCCCATGATGGAGGAGTCTGGCAGGCTGCAGTCAGAAAGAAAGAACTTTGAAGTACAATCTGAAGTATAAACAAGCTTATTCAGAAGCCGCTGAAGTCCTGTGTGTGACTGAACCATGCTACATTAGATCCCATGAAGCTCTCAGGAAGCAATGTAAGATGAGACCGGATTACTTGCCATTCTTTTAACTCAAGCTGTTGTGGTTCTTCAGTTGCTCAGTTGTGTCCAACTCTTTGTGGCCCCATGGACTGCAGGACACCAGGCTTCCATGTCCTTTGCTATTTCCTGGAGCTTATTCAAACTCACATTTAGTGAGTCAGTGATGTCATCCAACCAACTTGTCCTCTGCCCTCCCCTTCTCCTCTTGCCTTCAATCTTTCCCAGCAGCAGGGTCTTTTCTAGCGAGTTGGCTCTATGCGTCAGGTGGCCAAAGTATTGGCAAGTCAGCTTCAATATCAGTCTTTCCTATGAATATTCAGGGTTGATTTCTTTAGGACTGACTGGTTTGATCTCCTTGCTGTGCAAGGGATTCTCAAGAGTCCTCTTCAGCACCACAGTTTGAAGGCATCAATTCTTTGGCACTCAGCCTTTTTTATTCTCTGGCTATCACATCTGTACATAACTACTGGAAAAACCATAGCTTTGACTATATGGACTTTGGTCAGCAAAGTAATGTCTCAGCTTTTTAATACGCTGTCTAGTTTTGTCATAACTTTTCTTCCAAGGAGCAAGCATCTTTAAATTTCATGGCTGCAGTCATTGTCCACAGTGGTTTTGGAGCCAAAGAGAATAAAATCAGTCACTGTCTCCATTGTTTCCCCATCTATCTGCCATGAAGTGATGGGACCAGATGCCATGATTTTAGTTTTTTGAATTTTGAGATTTAAGCCAGCTTTTTCACTTTCCTCTTTCACCTTCATCAAGAGGCTCTTTAGTTCTTCGCTTTCTGCCATAAGCTTCATGTCATCTGTGGACCTGAGGTTAGTGGTGTTTCTTCAGGCAATCTTCATTCCAGCTTGTGCTTCATCCTGCCTGGGTTTTTGCATGATGTATTCTGCATATAAGTTAAATAAGCAGGGTGACAATATACAGCCTTAGTAAACTCCTTTCCCAATTTTGAAGCAGTCTGTTGTCCCATGTCCAGTTCTAACTGTTTCTTCTTGACCTGCATACAGGTTTTGCAGGAGGCAGGTAAGATGGTCTGGTATTCTCCTTTCTTTAAGAATTTTCCATAGTTTGTTGTGATCCACACAGTCAAGGGCTTTGGTGTAATCAATGAAGCAGATGTTTTTCTGGAATTCTCTTGCTTTCTCTATGATCCAGCAGATGTTGGTAATTTGATCTCTGGTTCATCTGCCTTTTGTAAATCAGGCTGTATATCTGGAAGTTCTCAGTTCACATACTGGTGAAGTCTAGCTTGAAGGATTTTGAGTGTTACCTTGCTAGCATGTAAAATGAGTGCATTTGTGCAGTAGTTTGAACATTCACTGGCATTGTCCTTCTTTGGGACTGGACTGAGAACTGACCTTTTCCAGTCCTGTGGCCACTGCTGAGGGGACTTGGGTCTGGGAAGAGACTCAGAGGAAAAATGAAATCACACAGGTGAACTTTCATCCCAGGGAATGAGTGGGTCAAGCCACATATAGGATGTTTTACACATAGGAGACAAGCCCCCTTTGTGGGATTTTGTCAACAAATTTGGACAAGCCTCAGATTTGTTGACATCCTGAGTGGAGCACTTTAATAGCATCATCTTTTAGGACTTGAAATAGCTAAGCTGGAATTCCATCACCTCCACTAGCTCTGTAAGTAGTGATTCTTCCTAAGGCCCAGCTGACTTTGCACTCCAGGATGTCTGGCTCTAGGTGAGCAATCATACCATCACGATTATCTGGATCGTGAAGATCTTTTTGTAATGTTCTTCTGTGTATTCTTGCCACCTTTTCTTAATATCTTCTGCTCCTGTTAGGTCCATACCATTTCTGGCGTTTATTGTGCCCATCTTTGCATGAAATGTTCCCTTGGTATCTCTAATTTTCTTGAAGAGATCACTAGTCTTTCCCATTCTTTTGTTTTCCTCTATTTCTTTGCACTGTTCACTTAAAATGGCTTTCTTATCTCTCATTGCTATTCTTTGGGACTCTACATTCAGATGCATATATCTTTCCTTTCCTCCTTTGCCTTTAACTTCTCTTATCAGCTATTTCAAAGGCCTCTTCAGACAGCCTTTTTGCCTTTTTTACTTTCTTTATCTTGGGGATGGTTTTGATCACTGCCTCCTATAAAATGTTATGAACTACTGTTCATAGTTCCTCAGACACTCTGTCTATCAGATCTAATTCCTTGAATCTATTTGTCACTTCCATTGTATAATCATAAGGGATTTGATTTAGGTCATACCTGAATGTGCTGGAAGAAGCACAAGCTGGAATCAAGATTGCCGGGAGAAATATCAATAACCTCAGATATGCAGATGACACCACCCTTATGGCAGAAAGTGAAGAGGAACTAAAAAGCTTCTTGATGAAAATGAAAGAGGAGAGACACTTACTCCTTGGAAGGAAAGTTATGACCAACCTAGATAGCATATTCAAAAGCAGAGATATAACTTTGGTCCGTCTAGTCAAGTCTATGGTTTTTCCAGTGGTCATGTATGGATGTGAGAGTTGGACAGTGAAGAAGGCTAAGCACTGAAGAATTGATGCTTTTGAACTGTGGTGCTCTTGTGAGTCCCTTGGACTGCAAGGAGATCCAACCAGTCCATCCTAAAGGAGACCAGTCCTGGGTATTCATTGGAAGGACTGATGCTGAGGCTGAAACTCCCAATATTTGGCCACCTCATGCGAAGAGTTGACTCATTGGAAAAGACCCTGATGCTGGGAGGGATTGGGGGCAGGAGGAGAAGGGGACAGCAGAGGATGAGATGGCTGGGTGGCATTACCGACTCGATGGACATGAGTTTGGGTGAACTCTGGGAGTTAGTTATGGACAGGGAGGCCTGGTGTGCTGCAATTCTTGGGGTCACAAAGAGTCGGACACTACTGAGCGATTGAACTGAACTGAGTGGCCTAGTGGCTTTCTCTGCTGCTGCTGCTGCTGCTGCTGCTGCTGCGTCGCTTCAGTCGTGTCTGACTCTGTGCGACCCCATAGACGGCAGCCCACCAGTTTCCCCTGTCCCTGGGATTCTCCAGGCAAGAACACTGGAGTGGGTTGCCATTTCCTTCTCCAAACGGCTTTCTCTACTCTTTTCAATTTAAGTCTGAATTTTTCAATAAGGAGTTCATGATCTGAGCCACAGTCAGGTCCTAGTACTGTTTTTGCTGACTGTATAGAGCTTCTCCATCTTCAGCTGCAAAGAATATAATCAATTTGATTTCAGTATTGACCATCTGGTGATGTCCTGTGTAGAGGCATGTCTTGTGTTGTTGGAAGAGAGTGTTTGCTATGACAAGTGTATTCTCTTGGCAAAACTCCTAAGCTGTAACGGAGGCCAGTTCAGATACCAAAAGAGTGAGTATGTGAGGTGTGTAGCTCTAAGAAAACACACAGTTCTTCATTTTCTTACTACAGATAGCCCATTCTTGGCTCACACCACAACAAAAGTCTTTGCTTCCCTTCATCTGTTCAGCTGCAACTTCAGCTGTTCAACTTCTGTCCTCTTTCTTAAAGGCACAATTGAGACAGGAATGGAGAAGAAACAAGACTCCTTCAAGCTCATGCTTTGTTTCCCTAACCTCACATGAAAATATTTTCTCTAACCTGATCCTTGTGATGCACAATAAAGAATGCCTTGCAATCAGCTAGCTGGACTTTTTATTATTTGGTAATGATGAATTAATAAGTTCACTAGTAAAATCAACAGTCTTGGATAAGGAAATTTTTAGTGGTAGGCCACAGAATGTAAGTCACTCATTTGCCTTATTATTCTTCTAACAATTAAATTTTGCTATAATTATAAATAAGAATTACCTTTTAACCTAAATCTGTTATGTTGTTGTAGAAATCAAGAAGATAAATGTAGTTTTAACAAGTTAAAGTCCTTTCAAAATCTGAATGAAAAATTCAGAGAAACTCAATTTTGCTACTATAATGCTTACTAAAAATGAATGCTTAACTGTTGTTTCCTTAGATTGAAGGTACATTCAATAGCAAAATAGAAGTGAATAGAAGACAGTTTATGGTAGTTTTAAGAGACAATAGTGAATTTTATTATTCCAAGGTGTAATTTAAGAGTGGCAAAAATTGTGTCTGTGCTTTTGTGTCAATGAATTCACTCATATGTTGATTTT
The DNA here is from genome assembly GCA_006410675.1 of Oreotragus oreotragus. Lineage (NCBI taxonomy): Eukaryota > Metazoa > Chordata > Mammalia > Artiodactyla > Bovidae > Oreotragus > Oreotragus oreotragus. The sequence continues at coordinate 303,367 of SJYX01011335.1, read as the reverse complement.
AATGTTGTAAAATAAAAAGGCCATATAAGATTGTATAGTATTTGCACACACAAAAATTGCCATCTGAAAATATTTGTGAAAACCTATTTTATGCCTGAGTCTAAGTTGAATGCATAATTTAGTACTTATTTTCAGAACAAATAGCCTGGAAAAATTTCATGCACAATTGATGATAATTTGAGTGTGCAACCCATGGCTGGAACTCATTAACATATTCATTCTGTCTAAGCTCTGTGTGCAAATTTAAATTGTAGTTTTCCAAAAATGGCTCATAACAACTCCAAAACATCAAAACTAGTCAGTCTCAGAATCCATGGTGGAGCCTGAAAACTTCCACATGATAAGCAAATCTTTTGGAAGATAATCCCAAAATCTGGGGAAAAGATCATAACAATACTGAATAAATTCACATTCAGATGTATTGAATACAAAAGTAAAAATTAAAAGAAAACTTCAACAAAGCAACAGAAATTTCACATTGAAGTACCAAGGGATAAAGTGTATGTGTGTGTATATACAATTCCTAGTGACAAATCCCAAAATATTTGCTTCTATTTTCTCTTTTAGATAGTGATTTTAACTTTGTGCATGGATGTTCAGTCACTCAGTCTTGTCCAACTCCTCTGTCCGTGGAATTGTACGGGCCAGAATACTTGAGTGTGTTGGCATTTCCTACCCCAGGGGTTCTTCCTGACCCAGAGATAAAACTCATGTCTTCTGTGTCTCCTGCTTTGGCATGTGGATTCTTTACCACTGAGCCACCTGGGAAGCCTGATTTTAACTCCAAAGTGGATTTTTAAATGATTTATACATCATATTAGCAAAAAATTTTAAAATAACATTAAAATGTTATTTTTCTAAGAAACAGTTTCTATACATGTATGGAGAAGGCAATGGCAACCCACTCCAGTACTCTTGTCTGGAGAATCCCATGGACGGAGGAGCTTGGCAGGCTACAGTTCATGGGGTTGCTAAGAGTCGGACATGACTAAGTGACTTCACTTTCACTTTTCACTTTCATGCACTGGAGAAGGAAATGGCAACCCACTCCAGTGTTCTTACCTGGAGAATCCCAGGGACAGAGGAGCTAGGCTGCCATCTATGGGGTCACACAAAGTCGGACATGACTGAAATGACTTAGCAGCATGAACTAGAAATCCTCAAATCTCTTTTTAAATCTTATTTTAATGGGTGGGTGTAAGTGTAAATGTTGTCCTTGGTAAGGCAGAAGAGGCTTCAGTTCAGTTCAGTTCAGTTGCTCAGTCATGTCTGACTCTTTGCAACCGCATGAACCGGAGCACGTCAGGCCTCCCTATCGATCACCAACTGCCAGAGTACCCAAACCCATGTCCACTGAGTCAGTGATGTCATCTAACATCTCATCCTCTGTCATCCCCTTCTCCTTCTGCCCCAAGTCCTTCCCAGAACCAGGGTCTTTTCAAATGAGTCAGCTCTTCACATCAGGTGGCCAAAGTATTGGAGTTTTAGCCTCGGCATCAGTCCTTCCAATGAACACCCAGGACTGGTCTCTTTTAGGATGGACTGGCTGGATCTCCTTGCAGTCCAAGGGACTCTCAAGAGTCTTCTCCAACACCACAGTTCAAAAGCATCAATTATTTGGCGCTCAGCTTTCTTCACAGTCCAACTCTCACATCCATACCTGACGACTGGAAAAACCATAGCCTTGACTAGATGGACCTTTGTTGACAAAGTACTGTCTCAACTTTTTTTTTTTTTAATATTTTTTTTAGAGCTTCCATTTTACTTTATTTTACTTTACAGTATTCTATTGGTTTTGGCATACATTGACATGTCTCAACTTTTTAATATGCTTTCTAGGTTGGTCATAACTTTCCTTACAAAGAGTAAGCATCTTTTAATTTCATGGCTGCAATCACCATCTGCCATGATTTGTAGCCCCCCAAAATAAAGTCAGCCACTGTTTCCACTGTTTCCCCATCTATTTGCCATGAAGTGATGGGACCAGGTGCCATGATCTTAGTTTTCTGAATGTTGAGCTTTAAGCCAACTTTTTCATTCTCCTCTTTCACTTTCATCAAGAGGCTCTTTAGAAAAGGCTTAGCTATGATTTACACACGTGCTTTGCCTGCCATATCTGATAGATGACTAATTATTTCAAGTTGATCATGGTGTAGAAACATTTATTTGTCTTAACTGAATTGCAGTTTTATAAATTATTATAAAAAATCAGAAAATATATTACTTGAAATAAGCAAAATATTTTAAATAAATATACTTTTAAAATTTAACCAAACTCTAAGGCATTGTTTTACTATATTTAATATTATATAATAAAATATTTTGAAATATTTTCTATATGAATTCCCTGGAGAAGGAAATGGCAACCCACTCCAGTATTCTTACCTGGAGAATTCCATGGACAGAGGAGCCTGGTGGGCACAATGCATAGGGTCACAGAGTCAGACACGACTAAGTGACTAACACACACACATATGAATTTTAGACTTCTCCTCCATTGAAATATATAATGCTATTTTTTATAATTTCAATATTTTTCATAATTTTTAAAAATGGATGATTCATGATTATTTTGTTGGGCATCAAAGTAAACATATCTTAATGATTTCCCCTTAACCACATAACTGATAAAACATTAAAACTTTTAGAGGAATACATTGTAAACCAGGATTATATATTTAATGGTACAGTTTTGCAAGAGTATTCCTCTCAGCACCAATGCATTACATAAGAAATTTGACAAGGTTAGAATTTATGTTGTTAATGGAAATTATTTTTTCAAGAATTAATCTTTAGACTCTAAAGAATGACAAATATTCAAATATTCTCAAACGAGTATTTAAATCAAAAATTTCTATTCATTCCTGCCCCCCAACAGAACTTCCATTCTGGATTCCAGCATGTCACACACACAATTGAATTCTTAACAGCTGCCATTCAAAAGAACTGTGGAGGACCATTTGAAAGTAATATTTTGCTCTGTGTGACATCTCATTTTTTTCCCCTCAGAAATCATAATTTTTTTACACACCTCATAGTCTTCCTAACAGGAAACCAGCTCTGCCTGTCATTTTGATTGGGGAGGAACCTTGTTTTCCAGGTCACTTGCTTGAATCCTGGAGACAAGATATTCATGAGGGACCTGGATGGGGCATTTACATCTCAGAGCAGAGTTTTCCTCTCCATTTGCCAGCATGCCAGGTCAGTGAGCCGCTCTGTCGGAGGGAAGATAATGGCTGCTGTAGCGCCCCCTGCTTATTACACACTGAGTGCTTCTGACCTTCTTGGGAGAACCCCCCAAGCATTGTGACTCAGGGCATTCCCCTACTCTCTAAGACACTGTCACCAAGACCCTTCTGTCTGAAACACAATGTTAGTGACAACTTTGGAAGGGGCTACTTTCAAATGCCATATTTCAAACTTCTTCTCTCTGCTGACAACGTCTTGACTATGCAGAAGAAAATAAAAAATTGTTCATTTTTTAAAATGTAAATTTGACTTTAAAGACACCACAAATCAATGAATCCAACTGAATATAAACTAAAATAAGACCATAAGTACAATTTAAAAAGAACATTTTTTTCAATCTATATTTACAAATTGAACTAGTCCTTCTTAAAACAAATAAAACTTTATAGATATAAAAATAGCAAAACAATTATTGAAAAAAAATTAAATTCATTATGTATTTTTAGTAGATAGCAATACTGTTTTAGGACCTGGAAAAATTGGAAGTGACTTCTCTTCCTGTCTTATACCTTAATTTGATTCTTTCCTTTCTAACAAAATGGATTTCTTGAGACATGAAATATAAGTGAGGGTTAACTATGTCTTCATTTTCTATCCCAGACATTCAGATGTTACCTGAAATACTCTCTACCTGAATTTTATTTTATTTCATTGAACAATGAAGCAGTCTAGCACCCCTCTGATTTTTTGGATTGGTAGGTAGTAAAGAATTTACCTGTTAAGTGGAAACAAAGCTGGATGACTGCCTCAATATGGGGAGAGGAGTCCCACTTTCTTTGGCTCAGAGGTGGTTTCCAATCACAGCTTTCTTACTTTGTTTATGATATGTACAATTGTGACAACAATAAATAAGCATAATTTCTGGGCAAGGGGGACACAGAAGAAATTTTTGAACATCCAATATCTCCTCCTCCTTATTTCAGTTACAATGTATATTGATAAAAAGAGTACACATGTTCCAATACAACCTGGAAAAATCACATAGATAGAATATTTTTTTCTCTAAAAGGGGAAATATCATACACTGATGCTGGAGGAAACTCCCAAAGACTTCCCCTAATTAATGTCTTTTGTAGATTTCTTAATTTAAAATTTTAAAACTGAATCTTCATGATGTGCAAGAATGTTCGGACAGCTATATAAGGATAACAACAAAAAGTACCGAGTCATTACATTATTTGAGCTTACATTTTGTTAGATGTACAGGTATGGGAGGTATGGCCAAAGAATTGATGCTTTTGAACTGTGGTGTTGGAGAAGACTCTTGAGAGTTCCTTGGACTACAAGAAGATCAAACCAATCAATCCTAAAGGAAATCAATCCTGATTATTCATTGGAAGGACTGATGCTAAAGCTGAAGCTCCAATACTTTCGCTACCTGATCCGAAGAGCTGACTCCTTGGAAAAGACCCTGATGCTGGGAAAGATTGGAAGGCAGGAGTAGGGGACAACAGAGAATGAGATGGTTGGGTGGCACCACCAACTCAATGGACATGAGCTTGAGCAAACTCCAGGAAATGGTGAGGACAGAAAAGATTGGTGTGCTACAGTTGATGGGGGTCACAAAGAGTCAGACACAACTGTGCAACTGAACAACAACAGGTATGGTAAATATTGACTGCTTTGATGGATGTAAAGATTAAAAAGAATCTGTCTACTCTTTTAAGAAGAGAAAGTTCTGAAAGTCCAGCGATATGCCAGTTTCTGTGTAACATCTTCCACTGAAATCTGGCATGTATTACTAGCAGGCAGTGATTGGCTCTGCAAATGACAAAACACAGCAGAACAACACAGGTGAGATCAACTAGTAGCCGTCGTCCACACTAAGGGACCAGCTTCCAGGAGGGGTGCAGATTTTGGTCTCAGAATGCCTTTTACTTTTAAAATGTGTTTAATTCCCCTGAAGACTCTTTGTTAATGTGGATTATATCTATTGATATTGAAAACATTAGAAATTATAGAAAAATAATGTTTTTTACTTTAAAAGTGATAGTAACAAACCTATATTTTTATTATGTATTTATTCTTGTACTGGGACTTTGTTGCTGTGTGCAGGCTTTCTCTAGTTGCAGTGATGAAGGGGCTCCTCTATTGTGGTGCCGGGCTTCTTATTTCAGTGGCTGCTCTTGCTGTGGAACACAGGCTCTAGCACTCGGGCTTAGTAGTTGTCGTCCACAGGCTGAGCTGCTCCACGGCATGTGGAATCTCCCCAAACCAGGGATCAAATCCATGTCCCCTGCGTTGCCAGGTGGATTCTTATCCACCGTACCACCAGGAAAGTTCCCACTATATGTTAATATAAGTGACGTGTTATTTATTAAAAAAACATTTTCCAAACAAAATAATTTGAGAAGAGTGGAATTTTACAGAGTGAAGTAAGCCAGAAAGAAAAACACCAATTTTGAGAAAGAAGAATGGAACTGGAGGAATAAACTTACCTGACTTCAGGCTCTCCTACAAAGCCACAGTCATCAAGACAGTATGGTACTGGCACAAAGACAGAAATATAGATCAATGGAACAAAATAGAAAGCCCTGAGATAAATCCACACACATATGGATACCTTATCTTTGACAAAGGAGGCAAGAATATACAATGGAGTAAAGACAATCTCTTTAACAAGTGGTGCTGGGAAAACGGGTCAACCACTTGTAAAAGAATGAAACTAGATCACTTCCTAACATCACACACAAAAATTAACTCAAAATGGATTAAAGATCTAAACGTAAGACCAGAAACTATAAAACTCCTAGAGGAGAACATAGGCAAAACACTCTCTGACATAAATCACAGCAGGATCTTCTATGATCCGCCTCTCAGAATATTGGAAATAAAAGCAAAAATAAACAAATTGGATCTAATTAAAATTAAAAGCTTCTGCACAACAAAGGAAACTATAAGCAAGGTGAAAAGACAACCCTCAGAATGGGAGAAAATAATAGCAAATGAAGCAACTGACAAACAACTAATCTCAAAAATATACAAGCAACTTATACAGCTCAATTCCAGAAAAATAAACGACCCAATCAAAAAATGGGCCAAAGAACTAAATAGACATTTCTCCAAAGAAGACATA
>SJYX01011335.1:274980-290773 GCA_006410675.1 Oreotragus oreotragus | reverse complement strand
TAAGAGACAGCATTGACATGAATCCACCACAGGTGTACACGAACTCCCAAACATGAAGCCCCCTCCCTCCTCCCACCCCCCATCATCCCTCCAGATTCTTATCCTAACTATTTTTCAGCTTTTCTTGGAAGTTTGAAATGGCGTTTGTTTGCAGCCCAAGTGTATCTGTTTACATATCAATGGTGGAGTTTTGAAACTGTTTTTGAATCTCAGAATAATTTCAAATTCAGAATAATTTCAAATATTTCATTTTTATGTTAAAATCTACTTAGATTTTTCAAACATAAACTTCTATATAAAAACAACATACATGAATACACACACACCATAGTATTCTTCCATCCACTTGGTAAATATTTGAGAGCCCACAATTGTTACAGACTGAATTACATCTCACCAAAACTCATATGTTGAATTAATACCTCCAATATAACTTCATTTTGACATAAGGTCTTTAAGAAGGTAATTAAGATTAAATGAAGTCCTAAGGGTTGGACCTTAATTCAATAGGACTGGTATCATTAGAAGAAGAAAAGTACATATTGAGCTCCCTATTTTTACACACACGTAATGTACATATATACATACACACAGGAAAGAAAGGTCATGTGAGTATATAAAAAGAAGGTGGCCATTCACAAGCCAGAAAGAGAAACTTCACTAGAAACCAATGCTGATGACACCTTGATCTTGGACTCCTAGCCTTCAGAACTGTGAGAAAATAAATTTATTATTATTACCCAGTCTGTAGCATATTGCTACAGCAACCTGAGCTGAATAATATAACATTTAACAAGTATTTTAAAATCACATGACATATAGTAATTCCAGATCAAATCAGTAGTGATATTAATACAATACATAATGAAGAATTGAAAAGAAAAGCAAATTCTCTCTCCTTCCCTCTGTCTCATTCACATGCACAAAAATATAAACACACACTCAAACACATCATGTCAACCCACTTAACATATAATCCTTTGGTCACTGTGGTTTCTCCAGAGTCAAGAGTTTATGTTAAGCATAAATTTAAAAAATAATAAGATGTAACCCAAAAAATAAAAAGATGTGACCCATGAAAGATCAGAGTTAGGACTCAATCGAAGTACTAGTGAAGTGAAATCAATAGAGGATTTTGAATAAAGAACTGGATTTGGATTCAAATTTCAGATCCTGAGCACATCACATACTTTTTCATTCTCTGAGGTTTCAGTATATTCAAAAGTAAGAATACTATCTATCTCACTAGGCTACTGTGATAATTAGATGAGAAAAGAAATATAAAATCATATCTAGTTTTTCTGACAAGCTGTCAAAGCTCAACCTGAGGAAAAATTAGAAAGCTAGCATGATATCCACTGCTCCCTTTCAGCATGTTCCTGTCCTCCCAGAGAGCCACTGCCCAAGCACCAAAGAACAGGTTTTGCCTTTGTGTCTCAGTCAGCTGAGTTGCTCTGGACTATAGCTCTAAAGTCCTGAGTCCAGTCACCATAAAGCTTCTAGCATTTTATTTCCAGAGAGAAGATTACCGTCTAGTTATGTAATTATCCTCTAAAGCTTAGGTCTGGCTTTCTCTTCCTTTTGAGGTATAAAACAAATAATCTGGTAAATTTATTTTTTAAAATATCAGATGAACACTTTCACATAAAACCCAAAACAATTTTGATTGTAACACACTTTCACAAGTACATGTAGCCAACCATTTTTTGTTGCCTCATATTTAATTTTTTAAATTTATTTATTTTTATTTTACTTTACAATACTGTATTGGTTTTACCATACATTGACATGAATCCGCCACGGGTGTACATGAGTTCCCAATCCTGAACCCCCCTCCCACCTCTCTCCCCATATCATCTCTCTGGGTCATCCCAGTGCACCAGCCCCAAGGATCCTGTATCCTGTATCAAACCTAGACTGGCAATTCGTTTCTTACATGATAGTATACATGTTTCAATGCCATTCTCCCAACTCATCCCACCCTCTCTCCCTCCCACAGAGTCCAAAAGTCTGTTCTATACATGTGTCTCTTCTGCTGTTTTGCATACAGGGTTATCTTTCTAAATTCCATATATATGTGTTAGTATACTGTATTGGTGTTTTTCTCTCTGGCTTACTTCACTCTGTATAATCAGCTCCAGTTTCATCCACCTCATTAGAACTAGAACACTTTCTAACACCATACACAAAAATAAACTCAAAATGGATTAAAGATCTAAATGTAAGACCAGAAACTATAAAACTCCTAGAGGAGAACACAGGCAAAACACTCTATGACATAAATCACAGCAGGATCCTCTATGATCTACCTCCCAGAATACTTGAAATAAAAGCAAAAATAAGCAAATGGGATCTAATTAAAATTAAAAGCTTCTGCACAACAAAGGAAACTATAAGTAAAGTGAAAAGACAGCCTTTGGACTGGGAGAAAATAATAGCAAATGAAGCAACTGACAAACAACTAATCTCAAAAATATACAAGCAACTTATGCAGCTCAATTCCAGAAAAATAAACAACCCAATCAAAAAATAGGCCAAAGAACTAAATAGACATTTCTCCAAAGAAGACATACAGATGGCTAACAAGCACATGAAAAGATGCTCAACATCACTCCTCATTATCAGAGAAATTCAAATCAAGACCACGAGATACCATTTCACACCAGTCAGAATGGCCGCAATCCAAAAGTCTACAAGCAATAAATGCTGGAGAGGGTGTGGAGAAAAGGGAACCCTCTTACACTGTTGGTGAGAATGCAAATTCATATTTAATTTTAAAGAGTAAGTATTCTGATTACTCCGTGTTTTCTAATTAAAGCTTTCTCTATTTCACTATTTAGGATTAGCTATTGAATTTAGTAACATAAATATCAATTCATTACAAAAAAAAATGTTCAGTACTTCAGTTTAACTATTAAATAGTTGTATATTTTATATCTTGTAGGTTCAGTTCAGTTCAGTCTCTCAGTCATGTTCAACTCTTTGCGACCCCATGGACTGCAACATGCCAGGCCTCCCTGTCCATCACCAACTCTCAGAATTTACTCAAACTCATGTCCATTGAGTCGGTGATGCCATCCAACCATCTCATTCTCTGTTGTCCCCTTCTCCTCCCGCCTTCAATCTTTCCCAGCATCAGGGTCTTTTCAAATGAGTCAGTTCGTATCACATGGCCATAGTATTGGAGTTTCAGCTTCAGCATCAGTTCTTCCAATAAATATTCACGACTGTAATTAATAATAATAAGGCTTCAGGGATACCAAAACAATTTGCACCTTTTTCCTGACAAGTTTCATGGGTAATAATGCTTAGTAAAAAACATGGTACTACTTCAACAACCTCTTAGAAAGCTCTGGTCATCTGCTCAAAGTCCCTAAACCTTTATGTTAAAACTACAGGATGGCTGTTCTAGCAACCTTTTGCTAGCCCCCTATTTTAAGTCTGAATAGAAATCACAGTGAGTTCTTCTGTATTTTTCATCATTGGCTCCATGGAACATAAAGAATCATTTCCTCAGTAGGTTTTCTGTGAGGGAGGGAGATTATATTCTTGAGTCTCTTCAAGTGAAGTTTCCATGAATTCAACCAACTTTTCCACATGCTGTTGAACAAATGTGTTTCAGACCCTGATTATGGGAACATTCTCTTTGTTCCTGTGGATAATTTAGTTTCCACTTTCACTGCGCTTCTGATGGAAGGATACTGCAAGGTGGTAGAAAGAGAAACAGACTAGAAGTAAGGAAACTTTCAACTTAGGTCTCTAATCAGTTCTGTGGACTTGGGCATTTAGACCACTTAACACCCTGCTTCCTTCCTCAACCCTCAACGAAAAAAAAAAAACAAACTGCCTGCCCTATCTCTCAGGTTGCTGTGAGGTTCCAAAGTTTGTGGATATATGCAATGAATTCTATGAAATATAATCATTAAAGAAAGTATTGTCATTTTTTCATTTATATATATATGTATATTCTGACTAATTTACAACATAAACATTTATGAATCAAAAACTGACAAGGAGAAGGAAAGATCCTTTCTCAAGAACCGGCAAGATGGCGGAAGTGGAACAGAAGAAGCGGCCCTTCGGCAAGTTCACCTGCCGCGGTGTAGACCTCGACCAGCTGCTGGGCACGTCCCGTGAGCAACTGAGGCCGCTGTACAGCGCGCGCCAGCGACGGCGGCGGAGCGGCGGCCTGCGGAGGCAGCAGCACTCGCTGCTGAGGCGGCCGCGCAAGGCCAAGCAAGATGCGCCGCCCAGGGAGAGGCCCGAGGTGGTGAAGACGCCCCTGCGCGACGTGATCATTCTGCCTGAGACGGTGGGCAGCGTGGTTGGCGTCTACAACAGCAAGACCTTCAGACAGGTGGAAATCAAGCCTGAGACGATTGGCCCCTACCTAGGGGAGTTCTCCACCACCTACAAGCCCGTGAAGCACGGCCGGCCCGGTATCGGGGCCACCCATTCCTCCCGCTTCATCCCCCTCAAGTAACCTGCTGGCCAATAAAAGCAGAGATTTCTTAAAAAAAAAAAAAACTGATAAGAACTCCAATTGTAAAGGATTAAGTACAGCCCTAATTTAAATTCTTGACAGTAAAATCAGTAATGCTTCCTATCTTCCATGCTATAAAATTTTGTCTTGGGAATAAAATTAAACCAATGAAAAAGCTGATTTTGTTAATCAACTAGAGACTTGCTTCAAGATTAATCTGATCTCGTTTAACCACTAAATAACATACCTGTGCTCAGCTGTGTCTGACTCTGTGACCCATTGGAATGTAGCCCACCCGGCTCCTCGGTCCATTGGATTTCCCAAGCAAGAATACTGGAGTGGGTTGCCATTTCCTACTCCAGGGGATCTTCACTACCCCAGGATTGAACCCATGTCTCCTGAGTCTCCTTCGTTGCAGGTGGATTCTTTAATGCTGAGCCTTTAGGGAAACTTCAAATCTGAATTTTCACATGTTGTTATAAAATCTTTACAGACTAGGAAGAAGATCTTAGAAATTAATTGAATGAAAACTGCCATCAATTTATTTCATAGTACTTGAAATATTCTGTCCATTGTTTTACATGATTTTGCACCTTTCTGATTCTTTCAAAATTACAGTCCCATAGCTGTTAGAAGACAATTCTTCATGGACTTCTCATTTTGTCACATGTCTTACAAGTAGAGATATTAATTGCCTTTGCTCTAAAAACTATTTCAGGAATATTTGTATAGAAAACAGTCTTGAAAATAAAGATAGTACTTCCTTCTAGGGAAAAAGGCAGCTCTGTGTCAGGCCTGTATAATAAAGATAATATCACCCTCTAGATCATGTAGGCTTCAGTTCAGTTCAGTCACTCAGTCATGTCTGACTTTTTGTGACCCCATGAATTGCAGCACGCCAGGCCTCCCTGTCTATCACTAACTCCCGGAGTTCACCCAAACTCATGTGCATTGAGTCAGTGATACCATCCGGCCATCTCATCCTCTGCTGTCCCCTTCTACTCCTGCCCCCAATCCCTCCCAGCATCAGGGTCTTTTCCAATGAGTCAACTCTTCGCATGAGGTGGCCAAAGTATTGGAGTTTCAGCCTCAGCATCAGTCCTTCCAATGAACACCCAGGACTGATCTCCTTTAGAATGGACTGGTTGGATCTCCTTGCAGTCCAAGGGACTCTCAAGAGTCTTCTTCAACACCACAGTTCAAAAGCATCAATTCTTCGGCGCTCAGCTTTCTTCACAGTCCAACTCTCACATCCATACATGACCACTGGAAAAACTATAGCCTGGACTAGATGGACCTCTGTTGGCAAAGTAATGTCTCTGCTTTTCAATATGCTATCTAGGTTGGTCATAACTTTCCTTCCAAGGAGTAAGTGTTTTTTAATTTCATGGCTGCAATCACCATCTGCAGTGATTTTGGAGCCCCCCAAAATAAAGTCTGACACTCTTTCCATTGTTTCCCTGTCTATTTGCCATGAAGTGATGGGACCAGATGCCATGATCTTCGTTTTCTGAATGTTGAGCTTTAAGCCAACTTAAATATGCTATCTAGGTTTACTGCTTATTATAAAAAAATTGGGTTCTCTAAGCTCAGAACTCCTCCCCTACAGCACCTGACACTGCATGCGCAGATGTCATCTATCTTTCCCTGCAGTGTCGTATGGGAACTGGGGCTCAGAAAACCAATGCAACTGTTGATATTCTGGGTTATGCTGCTTTCTAAAGTAGTAAAGATCTTTGATCCAGGAGTCTCTTGCCTTCTACCACCACCAATGAAACTGTGGCAGGCTAACCTGGTAGTATACAAGTGTGGCAGCATTTTATATTTGTCATAATTAGTGACCATAAAAATGCCCGGTAGAAGACAAATATAAGTGATCTTTCTCAATATTTTCTATCACTGAATTCCATTGGTTAATAATTCTGAATTATCAGAAAAGAACATTAAATCTAAGACATTCCTGTGCTCAATGACCCAGAAGGTAGTCTCTTAGTGAACTTTCACTGGTGTCCAGCTAATAAAGCATGGCGCATCTAGCCAGGCAACTAAAATTGCCCAGATGGATATTCAGGGTTTCAGTTAGGTCACAGGGCTGCCTGGTTTCTCACAAACATGTTTATTCTTTCTATTGCACTATTGTACAAGTGTTGTCAATCATTTTATTTCTGTCCACACTATTTAATGAAACATGTTCACACAGCTTAGAAGGAGCAGTTATCGAGCAAACGTCTCTGGCCTACAGGCCATAGTCATTTGGGCTGGGGTAAACAACTGAAAGGAACTCAGCCAGTCCTGCTGCCTGACCAAGGAATCTGAAAATGAGACCCAGGAAATGGGATTTGTATTGTTGTGAATTTTTGCTGAAAGGCCATACTGACTGGGAGACTGACAACACCGTTTGAAGGCTATCACGGTACTAATGGTCCAGTACCAATGCAGGAGGCTGAAGAGATGGCTGGTTCAGTCCCAGGGTTGGGAAGATCCTCTGGAAGAGGGCAGAGCAGCCCACTCCAGTATTGTTGCCTGGAGAATCCCCAATGGAGGAGCCTGGTGGGCTACAGTCCTCAGGGTCGCAAAGAGTTAGACACAACTGAAGTAATTTAGCACAAGGTAAGATATATGCACAGAGAACAGCAAGAAGTCAGTTTGGGGACAGATAAAAATGAGGCATACACATGAGGCTTGAAAAGAGACATGTAAAGCCCAAAAGTCCGCATCACTGACTCGATGGATGTGAGTTTGAGCAAGCTCGGGGAGTTGGTGATGGACGGAGAAGCCTGGTATGCTACAGTCCATGGAATTGTAGAGTTGGACACGACTGAGCGACTGAGCTGAAAGCCCAAAAGAGAGAGAAGAAACAAAGAGAGAAAATGCCTCCTATGATTTCAGGCACTCTGGCTCTGCTGCTTGCTTTGATTCTCATAACATCTTCCTGCATCTAACAAGAAATTCCCTTTGCTCAAGGAACAAAAGAGCTCCTGATTAACTGTGTTAATTTTATTCATTTGTTTCCATTCTTTTTACTTTGGCACAAATATTTTATTTGGTGGTTTTCTCAGAATTAAAATAAAGTAAATCTAGTTCTGAGATTGTCTAAAACACATCCTTATATTGTGGAATAATATGATAGGTTGATAGAATACAATGCTTACATAACAACTCTTCTAACCTAATCTTGAGTATCACAAACCTGAAACTTCAAAATAATGGGGAAAAGCAAAAGCCACAGAATTGAACAAGACTTGAAAAAATATTAGTTGTGTTTCCATCAGCTAATAATGTAAATTGTCTATTTATTCACCTGTAAAAATAAAATATTAATGCTCACCTTATAGCCATCAATTTTAATTATATATAGACTAAAAGCTAATATTAATAATATACAGACTAAAAATCGTTGGCATGGTGGTGATGTCAATTCTCACAGCCATTTTCATTTCTTCCCATTTTCCCCACCCTCCAAACATCTCCCCTCATTGTCTAGACTAGACTCTTAGTACTGAGGTTAGTAGCTTGGCTATCCCTAATCACACTTGCTTGGCCTTGTGACCTCAGCATGAATCTTTGTCAAACCACATACTAGACTTCAATGACAAAGACTGATAGAATGGACAGGGAAAGACAGAACCCAGGAGGCAAAATAATGGAAAAATAGCTATGCAAAAATAAGTAGTGACAATCTATGTAAGCGGCGGGGGTGGGGGGGGGATAAAACAAGGGAAGGCAAATAGAGTAGAGGCNACTTCAATGACAAAGACTGATAGAATGGACAGGGAAAGACAGAACCCAGGAGGCAAAATAATGGAAAAATAGCTATGCAAAAATAAGTAGTGACAATCTATGTAAGCGGCGGGGGTGGGGGGGGGGATAAAACAAGGGAAGGCAAATAGAGTAGAGGCATTGCATTCCTGTGGAACTGTAGCAACTTGATCTTGGGAGAATGTGGAAGAAGTGCAAAAAAGGAAAAAAAATGGCAAGAGAATACAAGGTAGAGCGTCATTACCAGAACTTACCAACTGGATCCTTGAGTTGTGCAATTAAAGAATGAAACTGCCTCTTTCTTTTGGAGATAGCAAAAGGTGAAGGTGGCTGAAGAAATGGGGTTCTTTGATTACAACATTATCCTAAGTTTGAATCATATAGATCCTCAGCATAACTATTTATATATAATTTATAAACAATTTATTGGGTTGGCCAAAAAGTTCCTTCAGGTTTTTCCATTATATCTTATGGAAAAATCCAATCGAACATATTGTTCTATTCAACATTATATCAAGCTGTCAATAGCGTCATATTTATTTTTCCTGCTATTCCAGATTCAATATGAGTTAGAGGAATGTAAAGTATAAAAGAGTGATTCCACTGTCAAAGGAAACAAATGTTTTTGTACTTCACTCATACTTTATAAGAATGGTGGTACAATACCACTGAAACCTCTTGTCCATCCAAAATGACTCAAATGTCTTTGTATTAAGTAGACCTCCTACTTACCCAATAGTTTGGTGAAGAAGTTGAATTAGACTTCAGTGAGAGTCACATGAAGCCTTTACAGAAGAGAATAAACTAGACAATTACTATGTAGCTTATACTACATTTGTGTTCAGTTGTTCAGTCATGTCCAACTCTGTGACCCCATGGACTGTGCCAGTCTTCCCTGTCCTTCACCATTTCCTAGTGCTTGCTCAAATTCATGTCCATTGAACTGGTGATACCATCCAACCATCTCCTCTTCTGTTGTCCCCTTCTCTTCCTGACTTCAGTCTTTCTCAGGATCAGGGTCTTTTCCAATGAATCATCTCTTTACATCAGGTGGCCAAAGAATTGGAGATTCAGCATCAGTACCAATGAATATTCAGGATTGATTTCCTTTAGGATTGACTGGTTGGATCTCCTTGCAGTCCCAAGGACTTTCAAGTGTCTTCTCCAACACCACAGTTCAAAAGCATCAGCTCTTTGGCACTCAGCTTTCTTGATGACCCAACTCTCACATCCATACACGACTACTGGAAAAAACATAGCTTTGACTACAGACCTTTGTTGGCAATGTACTATCTCTCCTTTTTAATATGCCATCTAGGTTGGTCATAGCTTTTCTTCCAAGGAGCAAGTGTCTTTTACTTTCAAGGCTGCAGTCACCATCTGCAGTGATTTTGGAGCCCAAGAAAACAAAGTATCTCACTATTTTCATTGTTTTCCCATCTATTTGCCATGAAGAGATGGAACAAGATGCCATCATCTTCGTTTTTTGAATATTGAGTTTTAAACCAACATTTTCACTCTCCTCTTTCACTTTCATCAAGAAGCTCTTTAGTTATTCTTCACTTTCTGCCATAAAGGTGGTGTTATCTGCATATCTGAGGTCATTAATAATTCTTCTGGCAATCTTGATTCCAGTTTGTGCTTCCTCCAGCCCATCATTTATCATGATGTACTCTGCATATAAATTAAATAAGCAGGGTGACAATATACAGCCTTGATGTACTGCTTTCCCAAATTTTGAACCAGCCTGTTGCTCCATGTCTGGTTCTAAGTGTTGCTTCATGATCTGCATACAGGTTTCTCAGACGGCAGGTAAGGTAGTCTTGTAGTCCCATCTCTAAAAGAATTTTCCACAGCTTTTTGTGATCCACACAGTCCAAGGTTTTAGAGTAGTCAATGAAGCAGAAGTAGATACTTCATCTCATGTATTTCTCAGAACATATGAGGTAGAAATATTAGTACTATGATCTTCTCCAGTTTACAATGGAGAAGAAGAAATTTAGAAAAGTTTAATACTATTTAAAGTAGAGACTAATTGGCCTTCCCTGGTGGCTCAGACAGTAAAGAATCTGTCTGCAATGCAGGATACCTGGATTTGATCCCTGGATTTGGAAGATCCCCTGGAGGAGAGCATGGCAACCCACTCCAGTATTCTTACCAGGAGGATCCCAATGGACAGCAGGCTAAAGTCCATGGGATTGCATATCACTGCAGACGGTGACTGCATCCATGAAATTAAAAGACGCTTGCTCCTTGGAAGAAAAGCTATGACAAACCTAGACAGTATATTAAAACACTGGGACACTACTTTGCCGACAAATGTCCATATAGTCAAAGCTATGGTTTTTCTAGTAGCTATGTATGGATGTGAGAGTTGGATCACAAAGAAGGCTGAGTGCCAAGGAACTGATGCTTTTGAACTGCAGTGTTAGAAAAGACTCTTGAAAGTCCCTTGGACTGCAAGGAGATCAAACCAGTCAATTCTAAAGGAAATAAATCCTGAATATTCATTAGAAAGTCTGATGCTGAGACCAAAGCTACAATACTTTGGCCACCTGATGTGAAGAGCCAACTCACTGGAAAAGACCCTGAAGCTGGGAAAGACTTAAGGTAGGAGGAGAAGGGGACAACAGAGGATGAGATGGTTGGATGGCATCACTGACTCAATGAACATGAATATATATATATATATATAACAAGAGTCTATCTCCTGTGACTAAAGATTTTAAATGTTTATATCCTTAGAAGTTTGGTTCTTAATAATGTTTGTTGATCTTCCAAGATTTTTTTGAAGATCGTATACCTCATTCTTGTGATGAAATAGTCAAGACTAAGTACAGTGTTTCAGTGTGGTTTTATATGTCCTGACTTCCTGTCACAGATAAACTTGCGTACCTGGCAGCAATGTCAATATCGTCTCCCAGACAGGCATTAAACACAGGGGAGATGGTGAGCCATCACTTAGATTAAATTCCACAGGCTTTTTTCCCCCATTATAAATTAGGCCATCTGACCTTAACAGCAGGTGCATCCTCTTTTAAGAGAGACAGGATTTGGTGTATAGTCTAGCCCTGCATGATAAGCACAGACTCTATTTTATGACATCCCTTTGCTTCGTAAGGGCTGACTACAAAATTACTTGGTATAGCCAAAGGTAGAAGAAAACACTCATCAAGCAGAAAGGAAAGTTTGCTTGTAGAAATTAAGCAGCCCTTGAATAAACAAGCTGTAATTGCTATAGTAACTTTGCAAATCACAGAAACAATAGGACTACATTTTTTTAATATTTGAGAATGTCAGTTCATTGCTTCCTGTTTACTTGCAATTATTTGAAAATAACCTGGATAACTTTATAATCAAGGTATTTCCTCTTGGCTCCCTGGTATACATCAGACTGCCTGAGGAGAGGATTGACATCCTAAGGTGTCCAAAGCATAATCAGTCTTAAGAGCTGCTAATGTTAAAATCCTGACTAATGTTAATCAAAAAGTTTAAAAAAAAAAACCTTGGCTTATTAAACACATACTCTCTCACACAGATACAGTTACACTCACACATGATAATCACATTAATTTTTAAAACACAGCCAGCAAGTGATGCTGCCTAATTTAAAACTATCTTGGCCCATGTCCACTTTGCAAAACTACCTTTGTGTGTGCCTGTGTCTGTGCCTATGTGTTTGTTATAATTAATAGTCAATATAGGCTGTTTTAAACCTTCCAAGTAAAGTCCAGTTTTCTAATACTGTATGGTTAGCAAAAGTCAAAACACCAGGAAAACACATATACCTTCAGGTAAGAACAGTGTACTTACTGAAAAAATAAATAAAACTTTCTTTACTTTTATTATGCACCAGCATTGATTGGGCGGATTTATTTTATGATGACAATCTTAGGAAGTGTGTATAACTCTGCCAAATATTACATTAGTTATATACTTTATGTGTCTAGGAATTGGTGGCTTTAAGCACATGTTCAATTCTTAGGGAAATGTATTAAACTGGATTAGAGTAGACAGACCTAAATTGCTTAACTGATAGGTTAGAATAGGATTGAACCTGTATCCCATATTCTGTTAGGATGACACTTCGGTGGATTCTGCACACATCCATCTTACACAACCACCCAAGGCATCCCTCTGCCACATTCTGTGGTGCCCTTGGCACTTTCCCCTGCCCCTTCTAGGATATGTACTGCATTCTGGTAGAGACAATATTTTTGTGTATTTGTATCCCCATCACCTTTTGTTTTGCTCAATACAATTCTGCACACATCCATCTTACACAACCACCCAAGGCATCCCTCTGCCACATTCTGTGGTGCCCTTGGCACTTTCCCCTGCCCCTTCTAGGATATGTACTGCATTCTGGTAGAGACAATATTTTTGTGTATTTGTATCCCCATCACCTTTTGTTTTGCTCAATACATAGTTAAGTGATCTGTAAGTTTTAGTTGAATTAACAGCAGTAATGTTTTTAAAAAACCAATTTGCTTCCCTTTCTCATTTTTCTAGATACTCACCAACTCTTACTATCTATAGTTTACTTTAAGTATCCATTTGCCAAGATTGAGATGAGGCTGCATTACAGAAGAAATTGGGAAGACAACTGAGAAAATACCCAGGGACAGTCATTTGAACAAACAGAATAACACAGCGCAATCATAACTTTGCAATCTAGATTTCTGTCCTGAGGTCAGATTTCCTGGTTCTTTCAGTTCTCTTCTCCTGTGATCCATTAATGCTATACTCATTGTGTTCTCCTTTTGGGTACAGTCCACAATTAAAGCTTAGAGGAGATAGGAAAAGAAGGCTAAGAGGTGGGAAATGAAAACCAAGGGATCTTAGGATGGATAGAGAGTCTTCCCTAAGAGAAATTGTGTGAAGAGGAGGTGAATGAAGGATTTGGCCTGACAAGAGCAGGTCCTTTGGATGAGTGGAGCTGAATACAGAGAAAACTGGGTGCATACTAACAGCTTTGGGGCTCAGGGAAGGGTTCAGCTTCCAGTGGCCTTGCCTCAACCAGAGAGAGAAGCATCATGGACAGTTAAAGAGAACTCTGATCTAGAATATTCCATAATCTCTGTTAGCTCCCATTTGACAAGAATCCTGAAAGCCAGCTAGCCTGACTGGCCCACCAAAGAAGAAGCTGACTCCCCCAACTACCACCACCACCAAAGGGCTCTGAGTATATTGCTAGTTCAGGCCACAGGGTGGACTCAGCAGGTGCTCAGGGAATGATCTACAAAGAGAAATCAGGTTAGCCAAGAGTACTGGCCAATGCCCACCGAGGCTCTATCAAAAGAACAGACACCAAGTCACATGAGTTTCAGTCTTCATGATTAGCCACCAGTAGGATACTCTAGGAAGCAAAACCATATGAGACAGACTCTATTTTTCATTATTATTCTTCACATACTACATTTGAGGAAACTGAGACTAGGTACTTTCCAAAGTATTAGCCTCATATGTAGCAGAGCTGAAAGTAAAAGCCAGGCAGCTAGGTTCATGGATTAGTTTCACTTTATTTTTATGTTTACATTATTTTGCTTTACAATACTGTATTGGTTCTGCCATACATTAACATGAATCAGCCACGGGTGTACATGAGTTCCCAATCCTGAACCCCCCTCCTACCTCCCACCCCATATCATCTCTCTGGATCATCCCAGTGCACCAGCCCCAAGCATCCTGTATCTTATATCGAACATAGACTGGTGATTCATTTCTTACATGATAGTATTTGTGTTTCAATGCCATTCTCCCAAATCATCCCGTCTCCCTCTCCCATAGAGTCCAAAGTCCATTCTATACATCTGTGTCTCTTTTGCTGTCTCGCATACAGGGTTATTATGATGATAACCTTCGAAATTCCATATGTATGTGTTAGTATACTGCATTGGTGTTTTTCTTTCTGGCTTACTTCACTCTGTATAATAGGCTCCAGTTTCATCCACCTCATTAGAACTGAGTCAAATGTATTCTTTTTAATGGCTGAGTAATAGTCCATTGTGTATATGTACCACAGCTTTCTTATCCATTCATCTCCTGATGGACATCTAGGTTGTTTCCATGTCCTGGCTATTATAAACAGTGCTGCGATGAACAATGGGGTACACGTGTCTCTTTCAATTCTGGTTTCCTTGGTGTGTATGCCCAGCAGTGGGATTGCTGGGTCATAAGGCAGTTCTATTTGCAATTTTTAAAGGAATCTCCACACTGTTCTCCATAGTGGCTGTACTAGTTTGCATTCCCACCAACAGTGTAAAAGGGTTCCTTTTTCTCCACACTTTAAATTAGTGTCTTAGCTGGGACAATTTGAACCTCAACTGCAAATTCAAGACTGCAAGCAACTGTCCCACACTTATGTTAGACTTTCCACTCCCTGAGACAACTCCTTTTATCTCAAAGGCTCCCCATCTCTACTACATTATTTAATGCTTCCTTTTCTCCTGGGTTAAGTCCACTGGCATGTCAACATTCTTTTGTTCTCCACCTTAAAAACATACACACACGTAAAATCAAAAACTGTCTCTTGACTCCTACACCCTCTCTATCCAATATTCAAATTATCTGCTTTCCTAGTAAAACATCTCAAATAAGTTGTCCATTTTTAGAATGGAATGTTTGTGTACCCCAAAAGTGTTTATTCTGAAGTCCTAACATCCAATGTGATAGAATTTGAAGATGAGGCTTTTGGGAGACTAGGGTTAGATTAAGTCTTCATCATGAGATTAGTGGCTTTATAAGTGGAATAGAGAAAGATCTCTTTCTTCCTTTCATTTGTTCTTTCTCTCACTGAGGGAGAGGTCATGTGAGGACACAGAGATAAGACAGTTTATCCTGTTGTTAAGCCAGAAATAGAGGCCTTATCAAGTACTGAATCATAGGCACCATCCCCAAATTCCAGAACTATGAGAAATACGTGTGTGTGTGTGTGTGTGTGTGTGTGTGTGTGTGTGTGTTTAAGCTACCCACTCTGTGGTATTATGCAATAGAATCCCAAGCAGACGAAGACCTCTACAATTACTCAATTCTAGTATATCTCCTCATCAGTACAATGAAACAGCTCTTTCCAGACCACAGCTAGCATCCATGCTGACACATCTCAGGTGCCCTTCCCTGTACTGATGGTACTTCTCTTCTGACATCTGTGGCACTACCTTTTGCTGTTTCTCCTCTTACACATTCACAAAATTCTCTTTTTTTAATTGAAATATAGTTGATTTACAATGTTGTGCTAGATTTTGGTGTACAGAAAAGTGATTCAATTATACATATATATACATTCTTTTTCATATTCTTTTCATTGTGGTTTATCATATGATGCTGAATATAATTCCCTATGCTTCCAAAAGTCTACAAGCAATAAATGCTGGAAAGGGTGTGGAGAAAAGGGAACCCTCTTACACTGTTGGTGGGAATGCAAACTAGTACAGCCACTATGGAGAACAGTGTGGAGATTCCTTTAAAAATTGCAAATAGAACTGCCTTATGACCCAGCAATCCCACTGCTGGGCATACACACCAAGGAAACCAGAATTGAAAGAGACA
>SJYX01011335.1:214762-243756 GCA_006410675.1 Oreotragus oreotragus | reverse complement strand
GACTGATGCTGAAGCTGAAATTACAATACTTTGGCCACCTGATGCACAAAGCCAACTCATTGGAAAAGACCCTGATGCTGGAAAAGATTGAGGGAAAGAGGAGAACGGGGTGACAGAGGGTGAGACGGTTGGATGGCATCATCTACTCAATGGACATGAGTTTGAGCAAACTCAGGGAGATAGTGAAGGACAGGGAAGCCTGGTGTGCTGCAGTTCATGGAGTCACAGTCAGACACGACAGCAACTGAACAATAAGAGCACGTAAAAACTAGTACAAAATTAATGCAAAGATTACATATATGTCTGTCTACCGACATGGTTTCAAATGTCATAGTAAATTTCAGGCTTGTAGATTCTAGAAAGAAGTACATAAAATATGGGAGATTGTTTTGTCTATGATAATGTATATTATATGAGATTATAAACAATAAATATAATTAAAAACTCCATTAGATTAATAGATAGGAAGATACAAAAATGATGCAAAATGAATTGGGAAACAGTAGACAAAATAGCTGAGCAAATGATTAATAGTTCATGCAACCTTGTTATGGGTAATTAGTTCAGTTTAGTTTATGGAATCAATAATTACTGGCTTGTAAATAAGCAACTATGAAAATGTTTAGCAAATAAAGCCTCCCTTAAACAATTTCTCATTTATGATAATGCAAAATTCATAGGCAAGAAGAATTATAATCATGAACATAATCACTATCCCATTAGCCTAGAGGCTTAAATAAAATTGGGAAACCAAGAATAAAGAGAAAAGAGTACATGCAAATAAATGCAATATCTGCCTGCTTGTGTGCATGCTTAGTTGCTCAGTTCAGTTCAGTTCAGTCGCTCAGTCGTGTCCGACTCTTTGTGACCCCATAAATTGCAGCACGCCAGGCCTCCCTNCTACTGAGTCAGCACTCCAGTGCCTGAGATCCACAACTAATGAGCTCGTGTGCTGCAACTACTGAGGCCTGCATTCCTTAAAGCCTGTGCTCTGCAACAAGAGAAGCCACTGCAATGAGAAGCCCGTGCACCACAACAAAAGTAGCCCCTGCTCACTGCAACTAGAGAAAGCCCAGCAAAGCGATGCAGATCCAGGGCAGCCATAAATAAATAAATATTTTTTTTTTAAAGAAGGAAATTAAATTTGAGACAGTAAAAACATTCCAGACACAATAGTGACGTTAGCAACAGAACGGCGTGAAATTACTCAATGTCACTGAACTGCACACTTAAAAATGGTAAATTTTATGTGATATATATGTAGTACTTTATCACAATAAAAAATAAGTTGAATGAGATTCTAAGGGAGTTTAAATGAATAAAGTATATGGGACATAATATGCTGGCCTTAGGAAGTATCACTATGAACAAAGCTAGTGGAGGTGATGGAATTCCAGTTGAGTTATTTCAAATCCTAAAAGATGATGCTGTGAAAGTGCCGCATTCAATACGTCAGCAAATTTGGAAAATTCAGCAGTGGCCACAGGACTGGAAAAGGTCAGTTTTCATTCCAATCCCAAAGAAAGGCAATGCCAAAGAATGCTCAAACTACCGCACAATTGCACTCATCTCACACGCTAGTAAACTAATGCTCAAAATTCTCCAAGCAAGGCTTCAGCAATACGTGAACCATGAACTTCCGGATGTTCAAGCTGGTTTTAAAAAAGGCAGAGGGACCAGAGATAAAATTGCCAACATCCGCTGGATCATTGAAAAAGCAAGAGAGTTCCAGAAAAACATCTATTTCTGCTCTATTGACTACGTCAAAGCCTTTGACTGTGTGGATCACAATAAACTGTGGAAAATTCTCAAAGAGATGGGAATACCAGGCCACCTGACCTGCCTCTTGAGAAATCTGGATGCAGGTCAGGAAGCAACAGTTAGAACTGGACATGGAACAACAGACTGGTTCCAAATAGGAAAAGGAGTATGTCAAGGCTATATATTGTCACTCTGCTTATTTAACTTATATGCAGAGTACATCATGAGAAATGCTGAGCTGGAGGAAGCACAAGCTGGAATCAAGATTGCCGGGAGAAATATCAATAACCTCAGATATGCAGATGACACCACCCTTATGACACAAAGTGAAGAGGAACTAAAAAGCCTCTTGATGAAAGTGAAAGAGGAGAGTAAAAAGTTGGCTTAAAGCACAACATTCAGAAAACGAAGATCATGGCATCTGTCCCATGACTTCATGGGAAATAGATGGGGAAATAATGGAAACAGTGGCTGACTTTATTTTGGGCGGCTCCAAAATCACTGCAGATGGTGACTGCAGCCATGAAATTAAAAGATGCTTACTCCTTGGAAGGAAAGTTATGACCAACATAGACAGTGTATTAAAAAGCAGAGACATTACTTTGCCAATAAAGATCCATCTAGTCAAGGCTATGGTTTTTCCAGTAGTCATGTATGGATGTGAGAGTTGGACTGTGAAGAAGGCTGAGAGCCGAAGAATTGATGCTTTTGAACTGTGGTGTTGGAGAAGAGTCTTGAGAGTCCCTTGGACTGCAAGGAGATCCAACCAGTCCAATCTAAAGATCAGTCCTGGGTGTTCATTGGAAGGAATGATGCTAAAGCTGAAACTCCAATACTTTGGCCACCTGATGCGAAGAGCTGACTCATTTGAAAAGACCCTGATGTTGGGAAGGAATGAGGGAAGGAGGAGAAGGGGACAAAAGAGGATGAGATGGTTGGATGGCATCACCAACTTGATGGACATGAGTTTGGGTAAACTCCGGGTAGTTTGTGATGGACAGGGAAGTCTGGCATGCTGCAATTCAGGGGGTTGAAAGGAGTCGGATACGACTGAGCAACTGAACTCAACTGATAACATCTATTTCAGCTATTTAGTTCTTTGCTTCTTACTAGGGTCAGGAGAACTAATATTGTCAGATAAGACCCAATTTTAAAAGAGACTAGTTACCATACTTGGCTAACTAAAACCATAAGCAAAAGTACTGACATATTTGTTAACGTATGTATGTTGCTGCCGCTGCTGCTAAGTCACTTCAGTCGTGTCCGACTCTGTGTGACCCCATAGCCAGAGGCCCACCAGGCTCCCCTGTCCCTGGGATTCTCCACAGTGGTGAAGAATGGAGTGGGTTGCCATTTCCTTCTCCAATGTATGTAAGTGAAAATGAAAGTGAAGTCGCTCAGTCTGTCTGACTGTTAGCGACCCCATGGACTGCAGCCCACCAGGCTCCTCCGTCCATGGTATTTTCCAGGCAAGAGTACTGCAGCGGGGTGCCACTGTCTTCTCCATAATATATATATAGGTATAGTATGGTGGTATTTTTGAAATGATAGGTTGTCACAGTTATTATCACTTTCCTTAAAAAATATATATATACACACACATTACATCTTAAAATTCTTGACTCATATTCCATCTTGACTAACATTCCACAGTTTATTACTTTATTTTATTTGTCCACCACACTTCATCTTCAGGGTATCCCAAGACAACAGACGTGAGCAAGTAATAATACTTCTTCGGAAACTAGTTCTCAATTACAATCCCTTCAGCAGTATCTGTGAAGCTTTTTCAAAGGTGACCTAAACAAAAAAGGCACCCTCTGGAAAAACTGCACGCACAAATTGAGCTTTTCTTAGGAGTCTCAAGTATTAATATTTTATATTTCCCATGCAGTCTCTGTTTTTCAGTGTACCTACATTGTATATGTTGGAAGAGAGTTATCATCACTGACTGTAACCATAAAGATTCAGAAAAAAATTAGATTATCATCATGACAAGTAAATATTTCTACAAAGTAACATTCTAGGATTCAGACTATGTCCTCCTTTTTCCTTTAGAGTTTTCTAAACTAGAGAGTATCAGTTCAGTTCAGTTCAGTCGCTCAGTCGTGTCCAACTCTTTGAGACCCCATGAATCGCAGCACGCCAGGCCTCCCTGTCCATCACCATCTCCTGGAGTTCACCCAGACTCACGTCCATCGAGTCCGTGATGCCATCCAGCCATCTCATCCTCGGTCGTCCCCTTCTTCTCCTGCCCCCAATCCCTCCCAGCATCAGAGTCTTTTCCAATGAGTCAGCTCTTCGCATGAGGTGGCCAAAGTACTGGAGTTTCAGCTTTAGCATCATTCCCTCCAAAGAAATCCCAGGGTTGATCTCCTTCAGAATGGACTGGTTGGATCTCCTTGCAGTCCAAGGGACTCTCAAGAGTCTTCTCCAACACCACAGTTCAAAAGCATGGAGTAAACCATAAGGTACATAGTCTGAAGTAAAACAAGTTACTATACAAATATAAGACAAAAACAAACAAGGTAAATTCTAGTATAATCCCAATCTCTATTTCCTAAATGTCTATTCAACATGCCCATGTCTGAAAATCCAAGTTATTCTTAAAAGATCAACTTCATGAAAATAAAGAATTAAGGAGTTTATTCTGAACACTTAACACATTCAGCCAATCAATATTAACAGAGTGTATATACTCTTGAAGTAAAACAAGAGAATTAAAAGATGAACAATAATGTCTTTGGGAGACTGAGATAATTGAGGAAAAATTTATACAACACCTAAATCTTTCCTATTTAAAGCAACTGTATTTTAAAT
The DNA here is from genome assembly GCA_006410675.1 of Oreotragus oreotragus. Taxonomy (NCBI): domain Eukaryota; kingdom Metazoa; phylum Chordata; class Mammalia; order Artiodactyla; family Bovidae; genus Oreotragus; species Oreotragus oreotragus. Next base: position 239,175 of record SJYX01011335.1, on the reverse strand, counting down.
CACAGTAAATCATTTACTATTAAAGTGTAAAGAAAATAGGAGAATGTGGTGGTAGTTAAAATGACTGCCATTAAATAGACAAGAGTGATCCCATACTCATCTGAAAATACACATAGCTCACTCAGATATATATCAGACATATCATTAAAATGTCTGATGTATTTTATTACCCTTGAAAAAGATTATTTCCTTTGAAAATAATGATGCACTAAAGTAGGCAAGAAGAGAAAACACAAAAATACAAAAATATTAAAACCTGGATTAGAGGAAAACTAGCCTTTAGTTGACTCACAGTTGAAAACACTGATTCTGTTGATCCTACAGATCAGTCTTATCACAATCTATTACTCGCTTTCCATTTGTAGTTTGCATGTGCTTTCACTGTTTTGGACCAAACTAGTTCCCCAGTTCCTGAACAAATATCTAAATTATAAGATGACAAAACTATACCACATACAACAGAAATAGTCTCAAATATTAAACTTAAATACAAGTAATTAGTCTAACAGTACTGAGACGAATCATTTCTACTTGTTACAAAAGTTTTTCTATTTGGAAATCTTTAAGATACATATACTTCAGAAGCCTTGAAATCTAAGTAAAAATTTATTATTTTCTTGCTAAAATTTAAAGTTTGCAAACACTAGGAATAAGGGAAGTACAGAAGTTCAGAAATACCCTCAAAGGAACTTGAGGAAAAGTCTTCTAGCTTTTAGTTACAATTTGTTGTTGTTTAGTTGCCAAGTCGTGTCCACTCTTTTTGAAACCATAGACTGCAACATGTTAGGCTCATCCACTATCTCCCAGAGATTGCTCAAATTCATGTTCTTTGAGTCAATGATGCTATATTACCATCGCATCCTCTGCTGCCCTACTCCTTTTGCCTTCAATCTTTCAATATAATATAGGTGACATCTCTACAGGTAATATTCCAGCTAATGGAAAAAATATTAAGAAAAATACCTTAACAGGTGCGACTTCTCTGGTGGTCCACTGGCTAAGACTCCCAGCTCCCAATGCAGGGGTGCGTGCATGCATGCTCAGTTGTGTCCAACTCTTTGCAACCCTATGGACTGCACCCCACCAGGCTCCTCTATCCACGGAATTTTTCAGGTAAGAATACTGGAGTGGGTTGTCAATGCAGGGGGCTAGGTTCAATCCCTGGTCAAGGAACTAAACATCACAAGCTGCAACTAAGGAATTTGCATGCCACAACTGAGAGATCCCACATACCATAACTAAAGATTGCTCCTGCCACAATGAAGATCAAAGATCCCACCTGCCACACCTAACACCTGAAGCAGCCAAATAAATAAGTATTTTTTAAAAATAAACCTTAACAGATACTTTGGCAAAGAAGACACACAGATGGCAAATAGGCATATGAAAAGATATTCCGCCATATATCATCAGGGATATGCACATTAAAACAAGGTATCACTGTACATCTATTGGAAAGGTCAAAATACAGAACACTGACAACTAGCTGGCAAAAAATGAAAGAACAGGAATTCTCATTCACTACCAGTAGGGATACAAAATGATACAGCCACTTTGGAAAGCTGTTTGGTGGTTTCTTACAAAACTAAACACACTCTTACCACATAATCCAGCAATCATGTTCCTCAATATTTATCCAAATGAGATGAAAACTTATGTCCACAGAAAAACCTGCACACAGATGTTTATAGCAACTTTATTCACGACTGCCAAAAGCTGGAAGCAACCCAAACATCCTTTGATAGGTGAATGAATAAACTGCAGTACATCCAGATAACAGAATATCATTCAACACTTAAAAAATTAACAACAACAACAAAAAACACCCATGTATGTGGAGGAACCTTAAATGAATACTACTAAGTGAAAGAAGCCAATGTAAAAAGGCTATATGCTGTGTGATTCCGATTATATGCCATTCTGGAAAACACAACAATACAGAGAGTAAAAAGATCAGTGATTGCCAGGGGTTGGAGATGAGAGAGGTGAACAGGCAGAGTACAGAGGATTTTTAGGACAGTAAAACTATTCTGTATAGTGTTGTGGATATATATCAGTATCTATCTACAACGGTAGACATAGGTCATCACACATTTGTCCAAACCTACAGAACATACAAACCCAAGAGTGAATACTAAGGTCAAACTATGGACTTTGGGTGATATTAATGTGCTCATGCAGGTTCATCAACTGTGACAAATGCACCACTCTCATGGGAGATGCCAAATATGAGAGAGTCTATGCATGTGTGAGGGCAGGTACCTTCTTCTCAATTTTGCTGCGAATTTAAAATTGCTCTAAAAAATAAAGTCTTTAAAACCTTAAAATAGATATGCGCTATCAAGTCATGAAAAGACATGGAGAAACCTTATCTTTGATAAGCAAAATGCATATTGCTATGTGAAAGAAATCAATACGAAAAGGCCACACACTTGAGATTTTAACTATATAACATTCTGGAAAAGGCGTAACTATACAGACAATAAAAAGATAACTGGTTCCCAGGGATTCAGGAGAAGGGAGAAAGAGAAGAACAGGTGGAGCAAGAGACAGCAGAAAGATCAGTGGTTGCCAGGGGTTTGGTGAGAAGGACAGAAGGATAAATATGTGGAACACAGATTTCTAGGGGCGTGAAACTATCCTAGATGATACTGTAACAGTGAATACATTTGTCAAAGCAACAAATGTATATGTCAATGTATTGACACAAAGAGCAAATCTTAATGTAAACTATGGACTTTAGTTAATTTAATACTGGCTTATCAACTTTAACAAATATACCACACTAATAAAAATGTCAATGATATGAGAAATGGGAGTGTCCAGTGGTAAGGATATGGAAACTGTGCTTTCCACTCAATTTTTCTATAAACCTAAAAATGCTGAAAAAGTCTAATAATTTTTTAAATGTTTAAGGGAGAATAAATAACAAATTTATATTAAAAAACAAGCAATCTCATACTTCAAAATAATTTACAAATGTATTAAAATTTTAAATGGTGGAAAAAGAAGCCATGACAGAATTTGAATACAGTAAATATTTTTATAATCTTAGGGATAAAAAAGTCTTTCTAAGCATAATATCAAGGGTAATTTTTTTTTAATTAGTTTAAAAACAAATGACAATGCATTAAAAACAAACGTAATTTGCAAAGGCAGGTAGCATTGATATCGCGAATGGACATTTTATACCTCTAAGGAAAAAAATGGAAAAAAAGAGTGGTGGGGGGCACATGACATGAACAAATAAATCACAGAAATTAACAACGATATAAGAAAATTCTTACATCGTTGGTTATTTATTCAAAAAAATACAAAATAAAAAAATGACTACAGGTGTCTTCTACAGATCAGAATAGAAAATACTAAAAGGTAATACTTTGATGTGCTTAAGGGAGAGTAAATTTGTCATTCTTCCACATATCTAAAAAATTAAATTAATATAACATTTTTGACAGTAATTAAACAAAAAAAAATCACATCAAGAGCCTTTTTAAATTGCACATCCCCTTTACCAAGCAGTTCAATTCTAGAAACTTAGCCAAAGAATATACCAAGGATAGGGCTTCCCTGGTGGCTCAGAGGTTAAAGCATCTGCCTCCAATGCGGGAGACCCCGGTTCGATCCCTGGGTTGGGAAGATCCACTGGAGAAGAAAATGGCAATCCACTCCAGTATTCTTGCCTGGAGAATCCCATGGACAGAGAAGCCTAGTAGGTGACAGTCCACGGGGTCGCAAAGAGTCGGACACGACTAAGCGACTTCATCTCATATCAAGGATATAGGATGAAGAACATACACAAAAGCAATGTTGTCTATAATTCAGAAAAATTATATATCTAAGTGCTCCTGGGAAATTATAACTACAGAAAAGTCTATACAGTGCAACAGTCTTTAAATAGCACAACCCATTGATATGGAAAGGCACATAATGATAAACTTTGTGGGATAAAGATAGTTAAAATGTACAGCACAGAGAAGTCACACTGTATACACTTAAGCAAATTCAACCACAGTACCTCTTTCCACCAAAAATAAGGAAATTCTTCCTGTTAGTCCAGTAAGCAAATGCCAGCAAATAAAAACTGATAAGAGAGAAGACTGTTCCCTCAGGTAGTCTTCATTATCATAGCATCTCTCTATATTTCACTGTGCTGAATGTGATTCTAGAATTATGTGCTTTTAATACTAAAGGTCATTTAAACACAAGTCAACTACTTCATCTGCTGCCCAACTGAAGAAATTATTTCTCTCCACTAGAGAGAAAAACAGTGGAACTGTAGTTAATGAGACACAATTCCTGAAGAATTTTTAAGAATAATTTTAATCTGATATTTTTCATTTTATATAACAATTTTAAGTATCAATTCCCATTGAATTGTAGAATCAATTATACCATGTTTTATTTGGAGCTTTCCAAGTGGCTCAAGTGGTAAAGAATCCGCCTGCCAATGCAGGAGACTGGGGTTCAGTTCCTGGGTTGAAAAGATCCCTGGAGGAGGAAATGGCAACCCACTCCAGTATTCTTGCCTGGACAATTTCACCAAAACCACAGGTCACAAAAGAAAGAATACTGGAATTTCCATGGACAGAAGAGCCTCATAAAAAGTTAGACGCAACTGAGCACCATGTTCTACACACAAAATTTGTATACAGGACTTTGTTTTGCAAAATGAAAGAGTGTATATATACACAAGAATAACATTCTAGAAGGATCTTTACCCTATGGAAGAAGTAGGTTATCTCTGTTGTAAGAATTCTCCTGCTTATAATATTTTATATTAAGTACACGTATCTGACCATAAATGTTTATGAATTCCACTCTGGAGGGTTAGACAAAAGACAACTAGACAGCTAATGTACAATGAAATACAATCCAATCATTTCAGAGAGAAAAATTTTACCAGTTAATTGATTAAAAGCAAGTACAATGTTTTTGTAAACTAAAATATCCAACATTCAAACCTACTCAGGCACAGATTACTCTGCTTTTGATTAAACCAACATACATTTAAAAACTCATTTTGATTCCCAAAGAGGGAAGTACATAAAATTTTAAACTATGTATTATAATCTGTTGTTTCACACACTAGAAAGAGAAAAAAGGTCAAGCCAGTATCCAAAATAAATTATTCCAACACTTTAAATATGATATGACTAACAGTCATAGTATATTCCTTAAAACAAGGTATGTATCAAAAGGAACCAGAACTTTTCAAAGAAATGGTTGATTCTAAAGCTGGGGCAGGTTATGCACAAGATGAACCTAGAATATCTTGTTATGCCAAAAACTACAGAAGTGCTTAAAAAAAATGAGGGAAGGCCATAAAGACATTACGGCCAAGCTAGAGAAGCCTTACACTAGGTAAATCTGAGACAATCTGAACACCAAAATCATTAAGGATGATAATAAGTGATCAACCACTGAAAGAACTATGATAGCTAGACAGGTAGGTAGGTAGGTAGATAAATGGAAGAGGAATGCTCTTAATTATAGTAAAATGCCAAGCAGCACTTTTCTATAGTTTCCAGTTAACTATAGAAAAGTGCTGCTATATTAAAAAAAAAAAAAAAAACTCTACTATAATCTTTCAACTGTCATTTTCAACATAGTAAAAACTGATTCAGGCAAGAATCATCAGTGGATGCTAAGCCTAGATGGAAATGTCTCTAAAGAGCAGGGAGACTACAAGGTATTAAAGTGTCTCCCCCATATACTGCTTATAAACTGCAAAGGAGAAAAAAGTAACTACAGACTAGAGCAATCGGACAATAACCGTAACAGGGTGATTAAAATTAACATTAAATGAAGGGCTGAAGACATCATGTACCTATCTGGATGTACAGAAACACAGAGAATACATAACCTGAGTTTAATCACAAGCAAATATTAGCAAACTTACAACAGGAAACTTTATATAAAAAAAATACGAGCAGGGGGAACTATACTCTTCAAATATGTTAATGTCATAAAAGACACAGGCTGTGGAAATGTGCACAGATTAAAGAAGACTAAAGAGGAACCAGAGATCAAATTGCCAACTTCTGCTGGATCTTAGAAAATGCAAGAGAATTCCAGAAAATCATCTACTTCTGCTTCACTGATTACACTAAAGCCTTTAACTGTGTGGATCACACAGACTATGGAAAGTTCTTCAAAAGATGGGAATACCACACCACCTTACCTGTCTCCTGAGAAACCTGTATGCAGGTCAAGAAGCAACACAACCGAACATGGAACAACTGACTGATTCAAAACTGGGAAAGTGAAAGTGAGGTCGCTCAGTCGTGTCCGTTTCTTTTGCAACCACATGGACTATAGCCTACCAGGCTCCTCCAGCCTTGGGATTTTCCAGGCAAGAGTACTAGAGTGAGTTGCCATTTCCTTCTTCAGGGGATCTTCCCAACTCAGGGATCGAACTCAGGGATCGAACCCAGGTCTCCTGCATTGCAGGCAGATGCTTTAGCATCTGAGCCACCAGGGAAGCCCCAAAATTGGGAAAGGAGTATGGCAAGGCTGTATATTGTCACCCTGCTTATTTAACTTATATGCAGAGTACATCATGAGACACACTGGGCTGGATGAAGCACAAGCTGGAACCAAGACTGCTGGGAGAAATATCAATAACCTCAGATATCCAGATGACACCACCCTTATGGCAGAAAGCGAAGAGGAACTAAAGGACCTCTGGATGAGGTGAAAGAGGAGACTGAAAAATCTGGTTTAAAACTCAAACATTCAAAAGACTAAGATCATGGCATCTGCTTCCATCACTTCATGGCAAACAGATGGGGGAAACAATGGAAATAGTGAGAGACTATTTTGGGGGGGGCTCCAAAATCACTGCAGATGGTGACTGCAGCCATGAAATTAAAAGACGCTTGCTCCTTGGAAGAAAAGCTATGACCAACCTAGACAGCATATTAAAAAGCAGAGACATTACTTTGCCAACAAAGGTCCATCTAGTCAAAGCTATGGTTTTTCCAGTAGTCATGTATGAATGTGAGAGTTGGACCATAAAGCAGGCTGAGCATTGAAGAATTGATACTTTTGAACTGTGGTGTTGGAGAAGACTCTTGCTAGTCCCCCTTGGACTTCAGGGAGACCAAACCAGTCAATCTTAAAGGAAATCAACCCTGAATATTCATTAGAAGGACTGATGCTGAAGCTGAAGCTCCAGTACTCTAGCCAACTGATGCGAAGAGCTGGAGCATCAGAAAAGACCCTGATGCTGGGAAAGGCTGAAGGCAGGAGAAGAGGATGACAGAGGACAAGATGGTTGGGTGGTATCACCGACTGAATGGACAGTGAGTTTCAGTGAAGAACAGGGGACAGGAAGGACAGGGAAGCCTGGCATGCTGCAGTCCATGGGGCCACAAGGAGTTGGACATGACACAGCAACTGACAGCAACAATAAGGAGACCTGACAGCTAAATGCAATACCTGGATAGTATATCAGAAAAATTATTGGAAAAGGAAATTTTTAATATGAAAAAAACTGTCCCTACATAGATAAAATAACTAGGGCCAGAAGAAATATTTAAAGATGCTTTTACAGCTCTCTGTGATTGCAAGGTTCTAAAGAGAATTCAACCAGCTTCTGCTTTTTCAAAGTATTGCCTCAAAGCAAGAGTAACAAATAAGTAACAACCCAATTCAATCAAAACCACCAACCAGAAAGTTAAAAAAATTTTCCTCCAATTCCATAAAGTTGTAGCCAATAGTCTGATCCATATTCTGTTATAACTGTTTTCCTTCCTCAGACCTACACACACACACACACACACACAGGTGCACAACGATACACTAACATATTATATCACTGAGGCCAATAATAAGCAAAAAATCTAAGGAACTCTGACATTTTACCATGATAGCTGGAAGTTTGTAAACTTTGATTACTGAATACACTTTACAAAATATGTAAATTCCATCATTATAAACATTCTCCTTAAAGTAAAAACTTTTAAAAAACATTGGCCCTACAGAGGTCTAGACTGGTACAAAATCTTTGAGGACTACCGAGATCCTCTCTGATCCCAGACAAACCTGAGAATGAGAGACGACCACAAACCACTATGGACCTGAACAGCTGACTGTCATCAAACCATATCCAATCTATTTTATTCACAAAATTTTCAACTAGAAGTACAGAAAATGAGACTACAAAATCAAATACACTAAGTTTTCAACTTGCTCTCACCTAAATTAGGGATTATAATTAGGTGGACTTTATTTCCCATTTATATTAAAATAACACCAGATGTTTGGGGAATAAATTTTTTTTTAATGCACAGTTCATGGACTTTTTTAAAACTATAAATACTCACCTCTAAAGAAAGAACTTAGCTGAAACTCAGAAGTTAATAAAATCTTTTCTACTTTCAATAATTTGTAAATTGACAAACCATCCTTCAAGGATACTACTACCAAGCCCAGAGTAAGAAAAATGATTACCATATTTCACTGAATTGAGGATACTGATACTGACACTATCAACTATAAAATGCACCATTATTTCACATGGCACTAAGAATGTAAAACCAATGCTAATATATATCCACTATAAAATTCATCCCAAGTTCAGAGATGTTAAAGTTTTTAAAAATTGGTATCTTAGAACAGATACAGCACAGTATGTGCATGCCTATTCCTCTGAATAACAAAGCGGTGGTGGTCTAGTGGCTAAGTCGTGCCCAACCCTTGCAACCCCATGGACTAGTCTGCCAGGGTCCTCTCTTCATGGGATTTCTCAGGCAAGAATTCTGGAGTGGGTTGCCATCTCCTTTGCCAGGGTATCTTTCCGACCCAGGGACTGAACCCGTGTCGCCTGCACTGCAGGTGGATTTTTTACTGTTGAGCAACCAAGGAAGTCCTCAAGGTGCCAGAAAGTGAAAGTGAAGTCGCTCAGTCGTGTCTGACTCTTTGTGACCCTATGGACTGTAGCCTATCAGGTTCCTCCAGCCATGGGATTTTCCAGGCAAGAGTGCTGGAGTGGATTGCCATTTCCTTCTCCAGGGGATCTTCCCGACCCAGGGATCGAACCCGGATCTCCCACATTGCAGGCAGATGCTTTACCGTCTGAAGCCTAACCCTAATAATATATCAAAGCAACTACAGGGTGGGGGGATCCCATAACTTAGGTCCTTGCACAGAGTTGTTTTAAATGCATGAAAACAGTGGATATAAACTACCAATTCAAGAATCACTCAATAAATAACTGTTGTAGACTCTAAGTCCAAGTAGTAACTAAATTATTCACTATAGCCTAAGGAAATGACTTACAAACTCTTAAAGTCAAAAACCTAAGCACCATATATGATTTTCAACAATTAGTGGTCAAGACCTTAGGTCTCCTTTAATTCAACGATTCACAAGTATCACCTCAGAAGATGAAGTACTACCTACTAAAGGAAAAAACAATTAACAGAATTTCTCAGTACGTATTATGAACACAATGGACTCTAGTTTAACTTAGAGTAATTTACAGGTTTAAAAAACTATCACACTGTTTCAAAATCAATGGTACAGGTGCAAAGGAAAGAAAATCTTACTGACCTAAAAATTTTCAAAAAATTAATTAATCCAACTTAAGCATGTACCAGAAACTGCATTTATTAATAATTAAGTGTCAACAATTCAATTACAGTATAGAAACACAAAAAACCTCTACTAAATTTACTTGTTTCAAGATTCCTAAAATGTATTACTTTCCTTACACCAAAATCTGATACTACATTCTATATGACCTTAAAATATAAGTAAACCTAAACAGCAAAGCTTAAATTCACAACCAATAAAATTACACAGGACAAAGAAGATTGACAAGTATAAGTTACAATTAGAAAACTAACTCTATCAGAATTCAATTATGCATAAGAATAAACACATTCAAAATAGGGGAGGCAGAATATATTAAAAAAAAAATCCCCATCAACATTGCAAATCTACTTCCCATCTCAATCTAAGTGTTGGTTCTGGTTGACTACTTCACTAATCATTTTCTTAAGTCATGGACTCCACACAGAGAACTCCATCTAGCTATGAATTACATATAAAATAAAGACATACAAGTCATACTACTTTTTCCTAAATAAAACATTCCCAGGTTTAATGGTGATTTAGAAAATAACTAAAAATGATTTTCCCTTCCTTTGTTGTTTTTTCAGAGGAATCCAATTTGATCCATTTGGACCTTAAACCCCATTACTTAGAAATTCAAATGTAATAAATGTCCATCTGTTTAAACAAAATAAGCAAAAATTTTAAACAAGTGACAGACATAATAGTTCATTATACTGTTCTCTCTGTTGTCGTGTATGTTTTCAAAAGTTTATAATAATGCTAAATTATATTTAAGTGTACTGAGTGATCTTCTTTAATGTTTTCTTTAATTCTGAAACTAATTTAGTAGAGTATCAATTTACCAATAAGCTATTTGATAAAATACATTAATCTAAAAGTAGTATAAGATACATTAATCTCAAATCACATCAAAAGTTACTCCACTGATACACATATATAAGGCTGTAACTACTGAGGAGAAAAAATAATGCAATGAAATGTCTTATTTTAATATGTTATATAGTCAATAATTAATAAAAATGCATTTTATTCTTAAAATTGAAAGGGACAATTTTTCTAGTTCAGTAGTTTGTAAACTTTTCTAGGTACCTAGAGAAGAGGCCCAGAACAGATCATCTTGTTTTATATACCAGGAATTGTGTACAAAATATAAGATTTTGCTTTAAAAAAGAATCTAGCTACTTTCTAGGAAAAAGGTTAAAAGACACTGTTCCACTGCATCCACATGCTACAGCTAATGCAGTGACCTAGAAAAGATTATATGATTTATACCATCTCATCCAATCAATAGCACTATCAGGAGTAGAACTCAGCACCCTTGTTCAGTTCTCCTTTAAAACAATGAACCACATCAAATTTAAGTTTAATTTAAATTTAAGAATAAAATTTTGTTTCAATATTCTTGTCTGTAAAACAAGATTAGACCAAAATTATCTGTAAGATCATTTTTCAAGTCTAAAACTGTAACTCTACAAATGCCAAGTTTAAACAGAGGTCTATACTAAGAGAATGAATGTTCTTAAAACACAGAACTTTTCAAACATTTTCAGAGATTCCAGAGAAATAACAAAACCAACAAAGAAACAAGCTAACAGTTATTCAGTCATTACTTTTTGCAACCTCTTCATTTTTTAATGCTAGGATCTTAAACTTTGTTATCAAAGACCACTGAAATAATCATACGGAAAGTTTTTTTGGTTATTAGATATTTTTGGAAAAGATATTGGTCTAAGTATCAAAATACACAATTCACTGGATGTTCAAGTAACTGCATGCCTCACAGAGAACCAAGTATATTACTCTCTTAAGTTTAAAATAAGTGAATTCAGAGAAGCCTTAAGCCCAGCTGACACACAATGGTCACAAATAAAGTTTTAATTCCCACCTATTAAAGCCTGAAAGAGGTTGCTCTGGAATATGTTAATAACCCGTTCTATGGAACTTCTCAGCTGTCTGTCTTCTGTTTGGCTTAGTTTCGAACGATAATCTTCCAAAAGGTGCAGTGCTCTCTGGGTATCTGAAAAGAAAAAAAAAGTTTGATTAAAATTACATATTTACAAGGAAGTATTACAAACTAGCTATGCAGCAAATGACTCTGCAAGATACCTAAGCAATTCTCCAAACCTCCAAGTCAATCCATGCTACTATGTTCCTGTACACATAAATAGTCCTTAGAAATGATCCAAAAACTGTTCATTATGTCACAATAAAACAAGGTGAGTAGTTTGTAACCAACGTGTTCTAAAGTGATCATTTAATCAGTGTTAGTAACATAGTTTCAGTTGATCTGATAAACAAACACTGATTACTACAATCCGTCATTATAATTCAAATATTCTTTCAAAACTAGTAGTTCTTAGCCAGTATTCCACATTCGTTCACGAAAGGGTTTACTAAGAATGATACAATGAAATATTAAAACGCCAACACAAACTTTTAAAAAGACATTTCAGAGGGAAAAAAGTTAATTGCCTCTCCAGTCACTACAGAGATGTCAAGGGAAAAAAGTTTGACAAACATTTAGGTGTTTCCATCTTCTGAATGATTGAGGCTTAGATTCCGTAAGTAATAAGGCTAAGGCTGTGCTGTCTCATCAGTTACACAAACATCTGTAAAACATAGCAAGCATAAAACAGAAAAAAGCAAGGGATAACCACAAGAGTTCGGAAGTAAACTCTCACCTTGCTTCCGGACCGGCATTTTTCTCCAGAATCAGGAAGAGAGCACACACCTTAGAACACAAAACAGAAAGGAAACAGAATTGAATTCAGAAAAGAAAAGAATCGAAGTTAACCTACCATTTACCCCTAACTCTCAAATCGAAAATCTCCTAGCCCTATTTGAGAAGTCCACCTGGCAAAGTTTTCCCAAGTGAAAGGAGAAAGAGCCTCAAAACCCAGCAGTGTCAATGTAGAAAGCTTTAACCTAAGGTTGGGTTCCCCTGCAAATTAAGAGCAGACAGTAGCAAGCTGCCAAACTCTCCTCGAAAGCTGCCCCTTCTCCAAAGGGAGCTTAATGCTAGACGTGGGGCCACCCCTCCCCCGGCATAAGAAGGCATAACCCCCACCTGCTACTGGGGGGTGAAGAGGCGCTCCGACCCTTGGCCCCTAAACCAGCAGAGACTGTAAAGCAGTCCGAAAAGGAACCAACTGGACTGATCACCCCGCCCTGCTCGGGCCCCCTCCTCTCGCTTGCCTGATTCCTTGTTGGCTTCCTCCGAGCTACTCCAGCGAGGGCCGGACAGGACAGCGGCCGCTCTCCGACGCCCTCGTGCCCCACATGCACACCTCCGCGGGCCCCCACACCTGCGGCGCCGCCACAAAGTTCCTGCGAGTGGCGTGCGCTCGGAGCTGGGGTGCGCCCCGGCCGTATCCCCCGCCCTGCCCCGCTCCACGTCCCCCCGCCCCACCCGGGGCTCGCGGAGCTGTGCAGAGGGGGGTGAAGGAACGGGGGAGGAGCTCCCCTCGGCGGCGGCACCCCCGTTGCCTCTTCTTCCGCCTCAGCCGCCGGCGCCTCCTCACCCGCCGGTACCCGCTAGCCCGCTCGCCTTCTCAGCTCTTAGCCGCCACACCCCCGGAACCTCGCCTCCTTCCGCGCCCCCAACAGCTCTCCCCCCAAACTTTCCGCCAAGATGGCGGCCCTTGATCTGGATTGCCGCGCCCCCACGTGACCGCTTTCCCAGCGCTCTCAGCCAATGGGAAGTGAGGAGGCGGCTCGCGCCGAGCCCCGGGCTCTCAGCGCTGCTACCTTTGGGTTCGAAGAGGGAGGAGGGACAGGAGGGGGCTGGGGACGGCAGAAGGGGACCTGAGGAACGTCGAAGTGAACCTCCTTCCGTAAAGGCGCGGCCACCGAAGTGGTTCTGAGAACAAAGGAGTTGACACACAGACTCTACAGGTGGGCCAGGGCGCCCTGGAAGAGCCCGCCTTTACCTCGTCCTAGCCCACCGGTGTGTCCCGCGGCTCTGAGCGAGTAGCGCACCAGGCGAGGAAGTGGGACAGTGTCGGAAGAGAAATGTGACCTCACCTACACCAGATCCAGGACACACATTCCGAGACACCCTTTAACCTCACTAAACGCGTGTCGTTTCCAACTCAGCCAGAGAGAGATCCACCCCGGGGGTGGATCCCCAACCTGGGAAAGCATTCTCTGGGAGGTGTCGACTGCGCTACCCACGATAGGGGGCGGGGAAGGGCGGAGCCTGGGAGGGGGAAAAGGGAGGTGTTTGCGAGGGGGAGGGGTGCCGTCTCTGCGTTCTTAAACTTGGTGCTAATTTTTTTTTAAGTTACTATTAGCCCCTCAGTAAAAGTTTTGGAGGAACTGAGTTAAAGAAGGGTAGGTAAAATATGGAAATTAGTTAATCTGATAAGAGATTGAAGGTTTTGCCAGAGAATTTTTTATATCTAAGTGATTAATTCCAAGTATGAATGCATTTAAGGAAGGGAATAGAAAATTGGTTCGTTCGTTTTCTCATTTATTCTCCCTTGCCTGCAACTCCCTCCAAGTCAACAGCTTGAAGTATTACCCAAGCTCTGGCGGCCCCTTTAAGAACTCACCTGTAGCTACCGCCTGCCCAGCTGAAGCTCAGCAAAACTAGTTTAAAGCTAGTTTACATAGTCCCTAGGAAAGGGACTGCTGGCCGGCCGGGACCCCGCTTCAGGGCTGAGCCTCCCAGGATCTGGAAAAGGAATTGGGCAAAGATGTCCAAATCACTTCCAGGTCTTCGACCTTCTTCTTCTTTTTTTTTTTTTTTCCGACCCTCTTCTGTGTAGCAGCAACCTTCATGCTCTGATCCAGAGAGGACTTTGCCTAAGATCACCCAATTCAGTTCAGTCGCTCAGTCGTGTCCGATTCTTTGCGACCCCATGGACTGCAGCATGCCCGGCCTCCCTGACCATCACCAACTCCTGGAGCTTACTCAAACTCATGTCCATTGAGTTGGTGATGCCATCCAACCATCTCATTCTCTGTCGTCCCCTTCTCGCGCCTTCAATCTTTCCCAGCATCAAGGTCTTTTCCAATGAGCCAGTTCTTGCCATCAGGTGGCCAAAGTTTGGAGTTTCAGCATCAGTCCTTCCAATGAATATTCATGACTGATTTCCTTTAGGATTGACTGGTTGGATCTCCTTGCAGTCCAAGGGACTCTCAAGAGTCTTCTCCAACACCACAGTTCAAAAGCATCAATTCTTCTGCGCTCAGCTTTCTTATAGCCCAACTTTCACAATCATACATGACTACTGGAAAAACTATAGCTTTGACTAGACGGACCTTTGTTGGCAAAGTAATGTCTCTACTTTTTAATATGCTGTCTAGGTTGGTCATAACTTTTCTTCCAAGGAGCAAGCATCTTTTCATGGCTGCAGTCATGATGTGCAGTGATTCCTTACAAATAGCTGTGAAAAGAAGAGAAGAGAAAGACAAAGGAGAAAAGGAAAGATATACCCATCTGAATGAAGAGTTCCAAAGAATAACAAGGAGCGATAAGAAACCCTTCCTCAGTGATCAATGCAAAGAAATAGAGGAAAACAATAGAATGGGAAAGACTAGAGATCTCTTCAAGAAAATTAGAGATACCAAGGGAACATTTCATGCAAAGATGGGCTCAATAAAGGACAGAAATGGTATGGACCTAACAGAAGCAGAAGATATTAAGAAGAGGTGGCAAGAATACACAGAAGAACTGTACAAAAAGATTGTCATGACCCAGATAATCACAATGGTGTGATCACTCATCTAGAACCAGACATCCTGGAATTCGAAGTCCAGTGGACCTTAGGAAACATCACTATGAACAACTCTAGTGGCGGTGATGGAATTCTGTTGAGCTATTTCAAGATCACCCAGAATAAGTGACAAAACTGGAACCACAGAGATCATGTCTGTCAAAACTAGAAGGCTTTTCTCAGTAAACCAGATAGCCTTTCACTGAGGCAATATCCTTGGGCTAATAAAGAGAAGTCCCAGGAACCTTATACTATAATCATAATAGTTGCTCAGAGGTATACGGATTTCACTTCTGGATTGTATCTTGGAATCCTAACTTGTTATGAGAACCCAATGACTTAAGGGCTCATCTAGACTTACTATCTCAGTTTAAGATAAACTGAGGTCCAGAGGGGAAGCAACTTGCCCAAGAACATACAGACCAATCAGTGACAGCAGCCCAGAATTAATGCTCCTAGCTTCAGTTCAAGATTCCTCCCACTGTGACTTTGGACACCTGAGAGTAGTATATTGCTGATGTATTGACAGAAAATCTCTCTATGTGTCCCTGCATCATGGGAGCTTGAGCAACAGTTAAAGCAGCATTTCAGAGAAGAAATGGGATGGAAAAGTAAAAGGAAGATCTTAAAAGCAAGGGCTTAAATAGGAGGATTTTTAAAATAGTGAAATAAGTGGTGAGGAGGGTTAATAGTGGGCTTCCCTGTATGATTCAGATGGTAAAGAATCTGCCTGCAATGTGGGAGACCTAGGTTGGATCCCTGGATTAGGAAGATCCCCTGGAGGTATACATGGCAACCCAGTCCAGTATTCTTGCCTTGAGAACCCTATGGACAGAGGAGCCTAGCAGGCTATAGTTCTTCGCGTCGCAAAGAGTTGGACAAGACTGAGCAACTGAGCACAGCGCAGCAAGGGGTTAACAGTGAAAATAACTGATGGCATGCATGCTGTTATCAAGACTTCATTGATGAACTGTGAATGAAGTGGTTCCACTTCAGGAACCATTCTAAGAATGGAATCGGCAGAATTTAGAAGAGGAAGAGATTTCATCTACCCCCTTAATTTCATCTGTTGTTCATATATGTTCACTTGGTAGGTGATGGGGATATAAATAAAGATCTAAGCCCTGCTCTCAAGGACCCACAGCCTAGTAACAAATGGACAAAGACCAATGCAGGCTTTTTCAGGGGCCACTGACAAGTCAAAAACAAAATCTGTGTGAGTTCTCAATGTCTTCCTAGTCCTCTCCCT
This sequence comes from Oreotragus oreotragus, assembly GCA_006410675.1. Classification (NCBI taxonomy): domain Eukaryota; kingdom Metazoa; phylum Chordata; class Mammalia; order Artiodactyla; family Bovidae; genus Oreotragus; species Oreotragus oreotragus. Next base: position 222,621 of record SJYX01011335.1, on the reverse strand, counting down.
AAAAACAAAAAGAAGGCAGAGAAAGAAGAGGAAACAAGAGGACATGAAGCCCTTTCTTCTTGTCATCTTTTAGCTATACATGGTCAGCAGTGTCCAGAATGGACACAAATGAATGACACTAACACCTGTTCTACCCTTGGGGTTAGGACAAGTCCAGGCCTACAACGTGGAGCCTTTATTCTTCATTCCTCCCTTCTATCCATCAGTATTAGTTACCTAAAGCTGCATAACAAATTCCTCTGAGCTTAGTAACTTAAAACACAGTAGCTTAGTAACTAAAACGGTAATAAACATTATCTCACATTTTTTGTGCATCAGAAATTCAGGAGAACTTTAGCTGGATGGTTCTGGCTTGTGGTCTCAAGAGACTGCAATCAAGATGTTTACCAGGGCTGCAATCATCTGAAGATTTAACGGATTAAAGGAGGCTCTTCCAATATGACTCCCACATGGCCTCTGACTGTTGGCAAGAGGCCTCAGTTTACCAAGCAGTTCAGTCTATAAGGCTGCGTGATTATTTTCATGATATGGTGGCTGACTTCCTCCAGAGCAAGTGTTCATAGAGAGCAAGGCAGCAACCACAACATCTTTCATAACCTAATATCAGAAGTAACATGCCATCATTTCCACAGCCTCATATTTGTTACTCAGGTCAACCTCAAAGAGTATGAATACCAGGAGGTTAGACCCAATGGGGGCCTCTTAGAGTCTGGCTACCACATCATCACAACATACGAACCAATGGCATCTGGATTTTTCCAAACTTTTATTTCCCTGAAGTTATCCTCACTTCATGCAGATAGCATCTGCCATCAACTTCAGACATCCTGGAATGTGAAGTCAAGTGGGCCTTAGAAACCATCACTACGAACAAAGCTAGTGGAGGTGATGGAATTCAGTGGAGCTATTTCAAATCCTGAAAGATGATGCTGTGAAAGTGCTGCACTCAATATGCCAGCAAATTTGGAAAACTCAGCAGTGGCCACAGGACTGGAAAAGGTCAGTTTTCATTCCAATCCCAAAGAAAGGCAATGCTAAAGAATGCTCAAACTACCGCACAATTGCACTCATCTCACACGCTAGTAAAGTAATGCTCAAAATTCTCCAAGCCAGGCTTCAGCAATACGTGAACCATGAACTCCCTGATGTTCAAGCTTGTTTTAAAAAAGGCAGAGGAACCAGAGATCAAATTGCCAACATCCGCTGGATCATGGAAAAAGCAAGAGAGTTCCAGAAAAACATCTATTTCTGCTTTATTGACTATGCCAAAGCCTTTNCAACTCTTTGCAACCCAATTGATGGTAGCCTGCCAGGCTCCTCTATCCATGGGATTTTTCAGGCAAGAATGCTGAAACGGGTTGCCATATCCTTCTCCAATATCTGCCTAGATTCCAGTTTCTTGTTCTATTACGTTTAACTCAACAGTTGATGTAGCCACTTTCCCTCCCAAAGTTGATAATGCCTTCTATTGTATTTTTAAATTTTAAAAAATTTTATATAATTTTAAAAAATTACTTTGCATTTACCATTAATACAAAATTTTCACTACATTTCCCATGTCATACTATATTATGCCCAATAGTTTGTACCCCCTGCTCCTCTGCTCCTTTATTGCCTCTCCCCACCCTTCCCCACTGGTAACCACGTTTGTTCTCTATATCTGTGAGTCTACTTATTTCATGTTATATTCACTAGTTTGTTATAACAGCTGCTTGTTTTTAAGAAAATCTAGATTCTAGTTCTCTAGCAAGTAATATTTATAATCCTAATGTATTTTGCTTACCAAACCCCCCTCTATTCCATTTCCTATACAGTTATCAAGATGAGCTTTCTAAAGTAAAAATCTAGTAACTTATTTTTATATTTTTGAAATTGTTCAATATGAACTCATAGTTTTCACAATGAAATCTGAACCCATTATCATAGCACTTATTACATGTGTACTCTGGCTCCTAGTCTTATCTAGCCTTATCTCTTACTCTCTCCTATTCCATATATTTATCTCCTTCATTCATTCAACAAATTGTATATCGGGTACCTAATGCCAGACACTCATATACCATTTAATTTCATCACTTGAACACTCTGCTACATATTTTCCAAACTTTGGACCTTTGACTATGTTATCTCCTATGTCTGAAATGGGTTTGCTTCTCCCGCTTCTCAACCTATTTTTCCTACCTAACTCCTCGGGTCCTTTAAGACTCATTTCAGTCCTAAAGTCAATCAGTCACGACCGCTTGACTGACCCAAACCCCTTCTTTGCATGATTGGTTTGGGTGTTTCTCCTATATGCTGCTATGACATAAATCAAGCATTACATATTTTATAAGATAATTTTGAATATTAATTTTTATTTTATTTAAGGTATACTGCTATGATTTGGTTTGGGTACCTGCAAACAAATTTTTCAATGACATAAAAATACTCAGTAAATACAAATGTTTTTACCTTTTAGATTAAAATTGTCATTTTACCAGAAAAGACAATTTCTTTCAATATGTGCCAAGCAAAGATATGCTCTTTTTGTTAATATTTGTATTATTACAAAAATCATTAAGAGATTTGTTTTGTTTAAATTTACCCAAAAGTGCATCTGAGTTGTGCGCTGCTTGACAATGACTCAAAAGACACTTAACAATAAGGAACTGTGTATAGGTATGTTTTAAGTATGTGTGTGTCTAGTGATTTCTTTGAATAACAAGTTCATGTGATATAATAATCATGAGACCTGATGCTACAATGGAAAACAGGAGTTTCATATGTTTGGTACATAATATATATAGATGAAGAGCATATTTATTAAATATTGAATCATAGACATGGGATGAAGGAGTCACTGTACCAGATTTTGGGGGGCAGGAAATCTTTGAGAGTTTGAACATAAGTAGATAAATTTGAATCTTAAATATTAACACTATAAGTTGATATAAAGTACAAATCACCTAATGATAAGGACATACAAATCAGAAGATTTTCTATAAATTTCAGAATGATTGTATTACAGTGATGCTATGGACTGATTGCTTGTGTCCATACAAAATTCATATGTTGAAACCTAATCCCCAATATAATGGAATTTGGAAATGGGACCTTTGGGAGGTGATTAGATCATGAAGGTGGAATCTTCATGAATGGGACCAGACCCATAGAGAAGAGGCATCCAGAGAGCTCCTTTTGCCATGTGAGGGAACAGTGAAAAGACGTCTCCCCATAAGCCAAGAAGTGGGTTTCCACCAGACCCCACCAAATCTGCCAGTGCTTTGATCCTGGACTTCCAAGCCCCTGGAACTGCCAGAAATAAATTTCTGTTATTTATAAGTCAAAGGTTTCCCTATGGCTCAGATGGTTAAGAGGGCTCAGACTGTAAAGAATCTGCCTGCAATGTAATTCCTGGGTCAGGAAGATCCCCTGGAAAAGGGAATGGCTGCCCACTCTGTATTCTTGCCTGGAGAATTCCATAGACAGAGGAGTTTGGCGGGCTACAGTCCATGGGTTCCGCAAAGAGTAGGACACAACTGAGCTATCTTCACTTTCACTGTAAGTCAACTAGTCTAGGCCAAAGGGACTAAGATATTGACAATGAAAAAAGAAGATAATATGGTGCCTGGGATATGTTTGATCCAAAAAACTAATGGATAAATTGAAAGATTGTGGGATTATTTAACATAATTGCATATTTGTTAATGTTTCTTATTCTTGACTTCCTTGAGCTGTGATTCATATTCTTTCAGAAATGTGGTCCCTCTTTCCCTTTTCCCTTGTCTGTTGACTCTTATTTGGCTTCATTCTAAGTATGATTCCCAAAAATGGACACGTTTAATGAGAAGAGATCTCTAATATGAATGATAATTGCTGACCAAACACCAGAAAATTCTTCATGCATATGAAGACCACCTTTTAAAAATAAAGCCCTGTGAACAATGTCAACACAAGCAGCAAAATTCCTCTAGGAGGGTATTTCAAGCTTCTATTTCACGACTTGCTTTTATGGGTGTAAGCACAAGCTTGACATGTGAATGCAGTTTGCTGTGTTTAATTACTATCATTATTATTATTATAGATACAGTAGTAATTATCTCTTCTTACTGTCTCATTATGTTTTGATCAATTCACATAATAAAAGTTTACTGTAAATATAAGGTTAGGTAACATTCAGGAAAACATGTAATTATGGAATATATAATCATATACAATCTAACAGCTGATCATTTCCAACATTTCCAACAATTAAATGTTTAGAAAGTAAAGAATTAGCTGATTTTAATAACATAGGTACAGATTTAGAGGCAATGGCAATGAAGGGTTTATTTGTTGACCCAAAATTACTTTACTTCTGTTATATTAATAACATCTAGGTTTCTCAAAAACATGCTGGTAAAAAAAAAATCTTTCCAGCTTTATTAATGATTCATATGGCAGTTTCTGAAGAGACAAGTCCCACAGAGAAGAAGCACTTGATTAATGACCTGGAAACACTTTTCCTTTTCAGCTGATTAAATAAAATTGACTGGATTTTTACATTTTTATAATAAAATGACCTGCAGGGCTGAGATGACACAGTGAAAGCAGCATGTTCACTCTTCAGCAGATTTTTATTTTGTCACTTGTAAAAATGAAAGGGCTAACCACCCAAGCAGAAAAATGCACTTTATCATTGTCCATGGCTGCCATGCTGACAAACACTGCATACAAATAAAAAAACATGGAGGAGAATAGATAGTGTTTATATGCAGCTAGACTTTGTCTAATGATGACTAAAGTCTTGTCATTCCTGGGCCTACAAACTGTGCTATAAATTATTATTTATAAATGAAAAAAACAGCATTAAAAAAAAAGGCAAAATCTAACCTTTGCAATCTTTAAAGGCATTCCATGTTTAGAATTATTAGATGTCATTACTGTGATCTTTTTTGATTCTGGGCCAAGAGATTCTCTTTGGAGACCAAAGTTCTGTTCTTACTTTCACACCAACAGCCTCATAGATAGCCCCAAGCAAAACTGTGAAGAAAAATGGTTTTTTCTTGCATTTCCCACAGTATCATCTTTCTTCCTTTCTCTGGATCCTTTTCAGTGTACTCTTTAGCCAGGATCTGACCTCCCTAAAATAGTATCATTTGCTTCTTCTTTGCTCCCTAAATCCTTGCTTTGTAGTCTATACTTGTCTGCTCCCTCAAAGTGGTATCTTTGTTATCCCCATCTCCCTCTCCCAGACTATGGCTATATATAGTCACTCTTTGAAGTGTACTAGTTCCAGGCCCGTTACCTTAGTGAAAGTGAAGTTGCTCAGTCATGTCCGATTCTTTGCGACCCCATGTCTGTAGCCTATCAGGCTCCTCCGTCCATGGGATTTTCCAGGCAAGAGTGCTGGAGTGGATTGCCATTTCCTTCTCCAGGGGATCTTCCCGACTCAGGATTCGAACTCAGGTCTCCTGCATTGCGGGCAGACGCTTTACCATCTAAGCCACCAGGGAAGGTGATTTCAAAAAAAAACCTCCCCTAGGTATTAACTTGATAAAGGGACAGGTCAGAGGAAACTCTTCAGGGGTTATTATCCTTTACAGCAGAAGTTACTAAGTAGTGGCCAAAGATGTGCTCTGTTTGGCCTAAAAATTAAACCCAGGATACTTTACACAAAACAGTTAAATCCAGGATACTTACACAAAAGCCAGAAATGCCAAGTACTTTTGAAAACTCCAAAATTTTTCATCCCTAGACCAGATATCCCACATGGTAACAGTCATATGAAGCTGCTTGAAATGAAGTGTCTCAGATGGGATGTATGCTCACCACATCTACCCTTCTCCCTGGTATCCTGGACACTCAAGTTGAGTAACACTCATTTTATTTCATTACTTCTATCCTTCTCCTCTCATGGGGCTTCCCCAATGGTTTAGCAAGTAAGTAATCTGCCTGCAATGCAGTAGACTCAGGAGACACTGTTTTCAATCCCTAGGTCAGAAAGATACCATGGAGATGGACATGGCAACCCATTCTAGTATTCTTGCCATGAAAATCCCATGGACAGAAGAGCCTGGTGAGTTAAGGTCTACGGAGTTGCAAATAGTTGGAAATGAATGAAGCGACTGAACACACACACACTCCTCTCACTGATACAACTTGCCTAACCTTTGTAGACCTTTGAATCTGTGAGTCCTAACCAAGATCTTGTCATTCTTTCTGATATCTAAAATGATACAATATTTTGCAATTTATCTTTTTCTCTTCAAAGAAAAAAAAAAATGTAATTACCCATGTCATTTAACCCTTTGAAACAATTGTACCGAGATCATTTCTAGCCAGTAGGACAGGCTGCACTGTTGAAGGTTAATGTGAGATTTGAGGGCAGCATTAGTTGTCTGTGTCCATGGTAATACTGTCCTCTTAATTGGCCTGATAGTCTTGAAATTCAAATCAGTCATGAAAGTAAGTGGGTCATTTGAATTTGAAAGTTGTTAAACTCAGAGAAGAGTAGCACTAGATAACATCCTTTATTTCATTTTCCATTCATTTGTAAGATTTCATGATAGTAACACGAGTATTGGTATATTTTCTCAAGAAGAAGGGAAAACAGTCACTGAGAAATATCATTCGTTGACTTTGAGTTGGATAAGTGCTGTTCAATAAAAACCACCACACTATAGTTTTAAATTACTCTTACTACTTCTCTTGAGTATCCTGATCTATTTCTTAATGAACACGTAAAAAGTTATGAGGTTAAATTACTGGAGTTGGGTAGAAAGGGCTATATTCTTGTTCTTACATTTTTATGATATACCACGATAAATAAATAACCTGGTCAATTCAGTTTTATGATATAAAATTATCAATAATAGTGACATTTCAGTACTTGTAATGATATATCACTAGTAGTTATTACTTTGAGTGTATTTTGCCATGCATTAATTCCCAGATCAGCATGAATAAAAAAGAATATAAGACCTGTGATGGCAGGCTTTTTTCTGCTAAACCTCTAGTCTTAGAATCACACCAACAAATAGTCAACACTCAATAAACATTTATTGTTTATTGAAGATAGTGGTTGAATTTAAAGTGAATCTTCAGACTCTTCAATCATGAAGCACTTATATGGTCAATAGTAAATTCTTAACAAAATATTATTTTTGCCCTTTCCAATTCAATATGTATCTGATTTGGTATAACTGGGCCAAATCTTCTGGAAAAACAATTAATTATTCTGTGCCTAGATGCGTGTTCAATATTACATTCAATTCAGGAAATCCACCAAAATCATTTTGTCTAGATCTCTCATAAGTACCTTAGAAGTGCAAAGAAGTATATTAACATCTGCTCATGTGTGCCTAATCATACTGATAGACCTATTTTACCATCCCTTTATTTAGAACATCATATGATAATTATTAAATTGCAATATAGGAAGCAGGCTAGTAAACTGGCCTCCACAGTAGACTCCTGCTTCCCCATAATCCATCTTCTGTATAGCACTGGTATATATGTAAATCATTTCATATTCATTAAATATATATATATATATATGTGTGTGTGTGTGTGTGTGTGTGAATTGATGCTTTTGAACTGTGGTGTTGGAGAAGACTCTTGAGAGTCCCTTGGACTGCAAGGAGATCCAACCAGTCCATTCTGAAGGAGATCAGCCCTGGGATTTCTTTGAAAAGAATGATGCTAAACCTGAAACTCCAGTACTTTGGCCACCTCATGCAAAGAGTTGACTCATTGGAAAAGACTCTGATGCTGGGAGGGATTGGGGGCAGGAGGAGAAGGGGACGACAGAGGATGAGATGGCTGGATGGCATCACAGAGTCAATGGACGTGGGTCTGGGTGAACTCCTGGAGTTGGTGATGGACAGGGAGGTCTGAAG
>SJYX01011335.1:200547-214753 GCA_006410675.1 Oreotragus oreotragus | reverse complement strand
TCATGCAAAGAGTTGACTCATTGGAAAAGACTCTGATGCTGGGAGGGATTGGGGGCAGGAGGCGAAGGGGACAACAGAGGATGAGATGGCTGGATGGCATCACGGACTCGATGGACGTGAGTCTGAGTGAACTCCGGGAGTTGGTGATGGACAGGGAGGCCTGGCGTGCTGCAATTCATGGGGTCACAAAGAGTCGGACACGACTGAGCGACTGAACTGAACTGAACTGAATCAAATACACACCAACACATGGGTATGGGTGTGTGTGTGTGTGTATTCCTTCAATAAGGTTGCTTCTAAATCTTCCCAGGGTAATTAAAGACTTTTATTTCTATTCATTGCAATATCAGTTTAGCTGTTTTGAGTTACATAATGATTTTAGCTTTGAAGTTAAAGGTCAACCTCAGGGCGAGGAGCACTTTACTGTGAAGCTGGAAATATAAAGAAGTGTGAATAAAACTGTTCATGACCCTCTGAGTTTCTGTGAGCTGGGACTTAAGCAAGAATTTGAAAGATGTCAAATGCACACTCACTTCAACAGGCCATTATAAATGCCATACAGTTTCCATAGCATGCAATCACGCTGGTGACACTGGACACATGGTGGGTGCCTGTAGCAAACCATGAGATAATTGCATTTACATGGAGATCTCTGAGGAGTGCAAAGCCCTTTATGGATTTCACTTTGAAATCAATTTGTGTAATTCCCAAATGTGTTCTGCTGAATTAAAAAGGGATAGATTATATCTTAAATTTTAGAGATTAAAAAAAAAAATAAGGCTAAAGAAAAGATACATATCTGGCCGAAAGGCCCAGAAAACCCTTAGAACTGTGCTTTTTATAGGACATTTTCATGCCTTGCTCTGTTGCTCTTTAATCGAGAGCACACTACCACCTTACAGACACCCAGGGAGGCCTCGGAAAACAATTTCATGCAGCTTTCACTTTCAGGTTTATAGGCTCTCAGGAAAAGTTCAGAAGTTCAATATGATGACATAATAAGAAGTTCAAAGGTTCACAGCCTATCAATGAAAATAATACCATGAAATTAAAACATGTAGATTATTTTTTTCCTTTCACATGTTAAGTGATATTTCTGGTATTACATGAACAGAAAATTCAGGAAGAACTCTGTATTAAAGTGAGAATGGAAATAGGGGGGTGGGGTGGATGAGAAATTCTTAGTGGCATGGGGAAGGGCAAATACTGGGATTCCAGTTTCCTCTGAATGTGAATCTCAAAGACATGGCCAGCACACGAACCTCAGGGACCTCAGGATTCAGCCGTTTTCTTTGCTAAAGAAAGTTTCCTCTCCTGAAAGAAAGTCGTGCTTCCTCCCAAATGATGTTGATGGTGTTTTTGTTTTCACAAGTCAAAACTAAGTTTTGAACATTTCTAGGTAGTAGTCACAGCTGTTTGGAGTCCCTTGTGCTAGCAGTGGTAAAACAGTTAAAAATCAAGGGAATGAAGTCTGTTGGTTAACTTCACTTTTGTACCTTTAAAATACTGAAAGCCTCCCTAATATTCACTTGGCTCTGTGGAGTACTTTTTTTTCTTCTAACCAAATTTTAAAAGTAGAAAGGATTCCTAATAAATTAGAATCTAAAAACTGATTATGCTTTTAACTTTAGTCTAGAAATATAATGTGAGTGTGAATTGGAGTGAATCTTAGGTTTATTTACCCAGTGCAATAATACATAAACTTCAATTTTTGTTTGTTTGTTTGTTTTGTGGCAAAAAAAGGTGTATTTCTTCTGTATAAGTTTCCATAAAGACATTAATGCTCAGCTCGTTTGTAGGGTTTGTATGAATATTCTCACATGCTGTGTTTATCTTGATAGCAACTCTGTATAATAGGCTCCAGTTTCATCCATCTCATTATAACAAAATATTCTTTTTTTACTAGATATTATTTCCAACAGAGTCCTCCATTTCTATAGTATCTAGATTCCTTATTTTTGAAAATCAGACTACCCAGTGAGGAGTACTGCACAGGTCTGAGATCTTGATGATGAACCTCTGTATAGTCAGTGAAGAAGGACTCCACTTGCAGCAGCTGAACTATCTCACTGAGATTCCCACCAAGCTAGGAGCCTGGGTTGACACTGAAATGATTTTGCACAGTCACAGAATCCACTTATGGAAGTTGAGATGTTTTTCTCCTTGAAATCCTCATTCACAATTATAGGATGTAAGGGTTAGCTGTCCAGGATAGCCTTTTATGAAATACGGGTGGGGTCTATGACTTCTCTGAAAATACATGCAAAATCTTGTGTGTGTGTATATATGTGTGTGTGAGTGTGTATGTTGTATACACACGTCTTTCTTAGGGAAAAGCAAATACATAACCTTCCTTCAGATTTTCCAGAAAATCTGTATTGAAACAAAAGGAAAGCCAAGTGTGTGCATTTGCCTGGAGGCAGTGGGGTCTAGTGGAGCTGAGCTCCACTGAGGGGTTGAGAGATTTGTGCCCTAGTCTCAGTTGGTTGTGACTAGAAGCAATTGTTTGACCTTAGGCAAGTTACTTAATCTCTTCATGTCTCAGTTTTCTCAACCATGAAATGGGGGAAATAATACTCTGCACCTGCCTTTCTTAGTTCATAAGGCTAGGGTGAGGATGAAATAAGAATTTGTAAGGAAACCCTCTGCATTAAAGAGTTCCACAAACGCATGGCTTATGGAGATCAATCCTTTCTGCTCTTCTCTGCACTCCCTCCCCCTTAACTTTACCCCTCTTATAAATTCTCTATGACAATTGCTTACAGAGAATTCCCCATCTAATACTAAATAACACCACCTTTAAATGCTAAATTCAATATTCTATAAAATCGCACATGTGAAGTATAGACATTATTATCAGGTCTGCCCTCACTGCATAGTCCCATCTCTTTTTTATTTAGTAAACTACCACTCAGGGTCCAGTTTCAGTCATTTCCTGGGGAAAGTCTTTCCTTCAAGGCCACATGAGGTTCTTTTCTTTGCACTTCCTTCAAACTTTATTCAAGGCCCATCTTATAGCACTTATCAAGTTGCAATGTGTTTATTTATTTACTGGGCCACCTGCCCACTAAACTGTCAGAACCTTCTCTTCACTATTCTTTGAATAATTCCTAAAACATTGCACAAGGCCACATACAGAGTAGGCACATGATAAAGTATTTGTTGAATAAGAAATTTGATATAAATGAAAAAAATTACATAAAATATGGTGCAATTTTCTCAGAAAGTGCATAATTTTCTGGAGTTTTGCTGTGTGAGGTACAACACATTCACTACAAAAGGTCTATGTTTTTCCAGGCAAGAACATTGTATGTGCCTTATTTCTACTATTTGAGAATATTTCATAACCTATTGTCTAGTTTTTTCACTCAAGTTAAAGAATAGTTCCTTAAACCTGTCAGGCTCACCTTATTTCTGAATGGATCCTTTGCAGCAGTGGTCCCCAACCTTTTTGATACTGGGAATTAGCTGTGTGGGCTTCCCAGACAGCTCAGCTGGTAAAGAATCCTCCTGCAATGCAGAAGACCCTGGTTTGATTTCTGGGTCAGGAAGATCCCCTGGAGAAGGGATAGACTACCCATTCTAATATTCTTGGGTTTCCCTGGTGGCATCGATGGTAAAGAACCTGCCTGCAATGTGGGTGACCTGGGATGGATCCCTGCCTTGGCAAGATCCCCTGGAGGAGGTCATGGCAACCTACTCCAGTATTCTTGCCTGGAGAAGCCCAAGGAGAGAGGAGCCTGGCAGGCTACAGTCCATGGGGTCGCAAAGAGTCAGACATGATTGAGGGACTAAACATAGCATGGCACATCGGTTTAAGGAAGACAACTTTTCCACAGACAGGAGGCAGTGGGTGGCCTAAGGGGTGGGGATCCCTGCCTTAAAGAAGTTCACATCTACTTCCATATGTATGTTACTTCTCTTTGAAAATATTATCTTTAGCCCTAATGTCTCCATTATATATGAAATATACATTAAAATTTAAATCAAAAGAAATTCAAGAAGGACTTCCCTGGAGCTCCAGTGGATGAGAATCCACCTTCCAAAGCAGGGAACAAGGGTTCAATCCCTGGTAGGGGAACTAAGACCCCCCCACCATTCCAAGAGGCAACTAGCCTGCAAGCCACTAGGAAAGCCCCTGTACCATAACAGGAACCAATATAAGACCTCATATGCTTCAGTGAAGATCCTGTGTACCACAATTAAGACCCTGATGCAGCCAAATAAATAAATATTTTTAAAAGACCTAGAGTAGCCTAAAATTAAAAAAATAAATTAAAATTTTAAAAAATAAAAGAAATTCAAGATCTTATTAAAATCTTTAAAACTACTATACAATGCAGATAGTCATCTTGTGAGTTTAACCTACCTAAAATTATTTACTGTGACCTCATCTTTTTGTTCTTCTCTCCCAAGAAGTTTTGTAACATTAAGAGAAAACAAGAGTAAAATTTGTCTCAGGTAGAGCTTGTAGTGCCAAAAACACCCCTTCTTCTCACCCTTGATCATGCTGATTAACCCAATTCAGGTCCATCTGCCTCTAGCTTGCCAAAGACCAATGGGGGAAAAGTGAGCAGTCTCTCTAGCATAAACTGGCTAAAATAATTCACACAGAATTTTCACTGTCCATGGTTTAGACTTCAGGACCCTAGTAAGTTGTATCATTCCCCATTCCACTCCTCCCACCGCTTACCACATTGTTCCTATTTACCAATCGGCACAATATTCCAAGTACTCTCTTAAGGTCTAATTCTCCACACTTGTTTCCTTTTAATAATGCCCCACAATCTTATTACTAGGATATAGAAAAATAGCTGTTTTGAGCATGTGAGCTTAACAATAAGGAGAAAGAAATGTCTATTTGCACATTGCTTCAGTTTTAGATATAGACCTGTAAGCTATATTTGTACAAATGGCTTAGCACTTCCAACTTGTTCCTTATTTTATTGAATTGAGCATACTTGGTTTTTATAAAGATTTCCATACTTTAAAAAACTCATTATGACTCACAACTTTACTGGAGGACAGAGACTACTTCTAAGGAAACAACTGCTTGACTTTGAGGAATGTGATCCTTTCATTACTTCTGATTTTGGAGATAGAGCCATCCCAAGGGGACCAGATAACAGATGAGGGTAAAAATAAATTCCAGGGCTTAAACCCAGGAAGAACAATGGAAAGTCACATCAGCAAACTTAACACAAGAGAGTATGACCCACTGAGTCATGGTAGAGTTGTGATAATAAAATTATAGATCTATCACTTGATCTCTTAAGTGAGTACATTCCACTCCTTTCTTATGATGTTAGCAAGAATGCTTATGAATCTACCTGTCTAAAGTTTTATCTTACTCAATAGGGTAAGACAGCTCTACTCCTAATGTTTACCCTTCACGAAAAGTTTTCAGCTCTAATTTCCCAATACAAAATGCCCTAAAGACTCAGAAGTTTCAACCCACACAGTGTGCTATTTTCTCAGCATCAGATGTCTTTGCTCAAGTTGTATTGCATACTGCCATGTAGAATAACAAGAATATCTCTCCAACAACCCATTACTTAGTATGAAAACAATTTCAATATCACCAGTCTAACCATGTGTAGGAGCTAGAATTCATAAGTACTTTAATTTGCTGCAGAAATTTTGGCTTGATATTACCAACTGAAAATTATAGTTTAATAGTGAGCATGTTATAACTTCTTTTCTAAATTCTACTGAGATTGATTAGAACATCTTAATTTTAAAATAATTTAGGGAACTTGCATGTATATATTTTACTTTATTCATAATGTTGTTAAGTTCTGAGAGGCTATTCCTTTCTTCAAAATTAATTTGTAAACCTCTGAAGAACATAAAAAAATTGAAGAACTCTGACAACTTCAAAACTGTAGTTTTTCCACCCTTTTCTCTTTGCATAGTATATTCATGCATTCTCTTCAGCCTCAGTTCAGTTCAGTTGCTCAGTCATGTCTGACATGTTGCAACCCCATGGACTGCAGCACGCCAGGCTTCCCTGTCCATCACCAACTCCTGCAGTGTATTCAAACTCATGCTCATTGAGTCGGTGATGCCATTCAACCATCTCATACTCTGTCATCCCCTTCTCCTCCTGCCTTCAATCTTTCCCAGCATCAGGGTCTTTTCCAAGGAGTCAGTTCTTTACATTGCATTTTCAAACCCACTGGTGAACAAAAAGTCTTCTGGTGACCTCTATCTCAGACAATACTTTATATTTCATAAAGTGGTAGATTAGCAAGATAAGCATAGTAAATTGTGGGTGACCTTAAAATGTTGGCAAATGTGATTAGAATTTATCTTTGACTAGAACAAAGAACCGAGGCTTCCCAAGTGGCTCAGTGATAAAGAATCTGCCTGCCAGGCAGGAGACTTTGATTCAGTCCTTGGGTTGGGAAGATCCCCTGGAGAAAAAAAAGGCAATCCACTCCACTATTCTTGCCTGGAAAACCCCATGGAAAGAGGAGCCTGGTGGCTACAGTCCATGGGATTGCAAAGAGTAGGGCATGACTTAGTGACTAAATAGCAAGAACTATAGAGACCTACTACTCTTCATTTATTCAGAAATATTCAAGTATCTACCACAGTAGCAAACATAATTGCTTCTTTCATATAGCCTGAAATGGAGTGAAGGTAAAATAATCACATAAATAAATATGAAGTTGTAATTATGAAAAATAACAAAGGGTTCAGTTCAGTTCAGTTCAGTCACTCAGTCGTGTCCGACTCTTTGCGACCCCATGAATCACAGCATGCCCGGCCTCCCTGTCCGTCACCATCTCCCGGTGTTCACTCAAACTCATGTGCAAAGAGTATATAAGAGCAAATAATAGAAATTCAAAGGTTGAAAGCAACCTAAAAAATTAACATTTGAGATGATATGTGAAAAATGACCAATATTTCTCTAAATAAATGAGATTAAGGAATGTTCATAATGGCTGGCCTTAAGCAGACCAACAGGGCTAGAGAAGGCAGATTAAGAGAGATATGATTCAATATGATTTTGGAGGGGAAAAGATACAGTCCTTACAGCTAGTGAAGGTTGAAAGCAACCTAAAAAATTAACATTTGAGATGATATGTGAAAAATGACCAATATTTCTCTAAATAAATGAGATTAAGGAATGTTCATAATGGCTGGCCTTAAGCAGACCAACAGGGCTAGAGAAGGCAGATTAAGAGAGATATGATTCAATATGATTTTGGAGGGGAAAAGATACAGTCCTTACAGCTAGTGCCTTGTACATCAAATTCAGGAATTTGGCGTTTATCCCAAGAGTTGTAGAAAACACTGAAAAACTTTAAGAAAGAGGAGAGAGTACTAGAGGGGAGGGAAAAGATAACCATCTGAATAGATTTGTACTTTTGAAAAGATTCTTCTAGATATATGGAAAGAGCAGATTTGAGAAATGAAAGGCAAGAATGGGTGAGGTAGACCAGTTACCTGACTTTTCAGTATCTCAAATAAGAATGATTGTAGTACTTCATTTATTAACATGTGTGTATCCTCAGTCACTCAGTCATGTCTGATTCTTTATGACCTCGTGGACTATAGCCTACCAGGCTCCTCTGTCCATGGAATTTTCCGGGGAAGAATACTGAGTGAGTTACCATTTCCTTCTCCAAAAGCTCTTCCAGATCCAGAGATGGAACCCACATCGCCTGTGTCTTCTGCACTAGCAGGGACATTCTTTACCATTGTGCCACCTAGGAAGTCCATGCATTAGCATTCAGTTCGGTGAGTCACTCAGTCCTGTCCGACTCTGTAACCCCACAGACTGCAGCATGCCAGGCCTCTTTGTCCACCACCAAGTCCTGGAGTTTACTCAAACTGGTGTCCATTGAGTCAGTGATGCCATCCAGCCATCTCATCCTCTGTTATCCTCTTCTTCTCCTTCCATCAATCTTTCCCAGCATCAGGGTCTTTTCAAATTAGTCAGTTCTTCGCATCAGATGGCCAAAGTATTGGAGTTTCAGCTTCAGTGTCAGTTCTTCCAATGAATATTCAGGACTGATTTCTTTAGGATAGACTGGTTGGGTCTCCTTGCTGTTCAAGGGACTCTCAAGAGTCTTCTCCAATACTATAGTTCAAAAGCATCAGTTCTTCAGCACTCAGCTGTCCACCTCTCACATCTATACATGACTACTGGAAAAACCATTGCTTTGACTAGACAGACCTTGGTTGGCAAAGTAATGTCTCTGCTTTTTAATATGCTGTCTAGGTTGGTCATGAGTTTTCTTCCAAGGAGCAAGCATCTTTTAATTTCATGGTGGCCGTCACCATTTGCAGTGATTTTGGAGCCTTCCAAAATAAAGTCTGTCACTGTTNCTTTGACTAGACAGACCTTGGTTGGCAAAGTAATGTCTCTGCTTTTTAATATGCTGTCTAGGTTGGTCATGAGTTTTCTTCCAAGGAGCAAGCATCTTTTAATTTCATGGTGGCCGTCACCATTTGCAGTGATTTTGGAGCCTTCCAAAATAAAGTCTGTCACTGTTTCCATTGTTTTCCCATCTATTTGCATGAAGTGATGGGATGAGAAGCCATGATCTTAGTTTTCTGAATGTTGAGTTTTAAGCCAAGTTTTTCACTCTATGGGTTTACTTATTAGCCTTTCACTCAAATGATATTTTTCACTTCACAGAAATAAATGAGTTAAGGTCTTCCCTTAGTGCAGGAATACTGGTTCAAACTTCATTAAATATATTCTCACAGCCTGTTAAATGAACAGAATATATTAAAAGGAAGTTTCAAGTCTCCTTCAAAGTAAGTACGACAGTTATAAATTGTGGTTGTGATTTCTTTGACACATATCTCATATGGAAGCAGTCTTTATCCACACTCTATGAAGCAGGGTTGGTTATATTATAATCACCTCCTCCAGCCGAACCTGTCTCTTATACACATCTCAGCCTTGACATACTCCTTTCCCAATTTGGAACCAGTCTGTAGTTACATGTCCAGTTCTAACTGTTGCTTCTTGACCTGGATACAGATTTCTCAGGAGGCAGGTCAGGTGGTCTGGTATTCCCATCTCTTGGAGAATTTTCCACAGTTAGTTGTGATCCAGTCAAAGGCTTTGGCATAGTCAATAAAGCAGAAATAGATGTTTTTTCTGAAACTCTCTTACTTTTTTGATGATCCAGTGGATATTGGCAATTTGATCTCTTGTTCCTCTGCCTTTTCTAAATTCAGCTTGAATATCTGGAAGTTCACAGTTCATGTACTGTTGAAGCCTGGCTTGGAGAATTTTGAACATTACTTTGCTAGCGTGTGAGATGAGTGCAATTGTGTGGTAGTTTGAACATTCCTTGGCATTGTCTTTCTTTGGGATTGGAATGAAAACTGACCTTTTCCAGTCCTGTGGCCACTGCTTAGTTTTCCAAATTTGCTGGCCTATTGAGTGCAGCACTTTCACAGCATCATCTTTTAGGATTTGAAATAGCTCAACTGGAATTCCATCACCTCCACTAGCTTAACACAGTATTAGCATAGTTGCAGTAAAATTGGAGAGAAATGAATAGATTTAAGAGACACTTAGGAGACAAAGCCAAGAGGACTTAGAGATGGATTAGTTTTAAGGAGATGTTTAAAAAGGATTCAGTTTTCTGACTTGAGCAGTTATATTTGAGTTCTATCTCCTGAGACTGAAAACATTGGAAAGGAAATTAAGTTTCAGGAGAAACACCATGAGTTAGGAGCCATCAAGTGTGAGTTTTAGAGCTACTGAGAATACTAGTAGCCCTAAAATAATGGCTTTCATGAAGATTAATTAAACATATATTTGCACAGTGAATTGGGTAAGGTAATAATGAAAACAACAAAAGCAAATGGAAGACTACTATAATAATCTATGTGCCAGGTAGCAAATATAAAGAGTAAATAAGTAAAAATAATGAAAAAAATTATTATAAACCAAAATGTGAATGCATTTAGTAGATGATTTGCAAAGAAGAGAGAACAGACTATTTAGGCAAAGATCAATTGGAAAGTAATTCTTTCTTTTCCTTTGGAATAGAATTATCTCGGAGAAATAAAATTCTAAAGTGCTTTATTGGATAATAGCCAATTTAAATTTTAGCAAATTAAATGTAAAGAATATTTTAAGCATAGGGTGTGGTTTGAAGGTTAAGACAGAGAGAAATTACACCAGGGCAGTAAAGTGAGTTCCTGTTGCCTCTACTTCCTAGGTTATCCCCTTGCTTATCTTTCCTATTCTCTTTTCCTCCCTCCCTTCCCTCATTAGTTGCTTCCAGAAGACTACTTATGGTTTATAGCCAAATACAAGCTCATGGGAATAGAAACAAGCAACATGTCTTTATGTAATATTTGTAATTATAGAAATTAGCAGTATATTTTTAAATTAAATTGCTTTTTGATTTCTAAAAACTTTGTAGGAAAGGTATTCCTCGCTGATTTAAAAAAAAATGAGATAAAGTATCTGAAAATGAAGAGGTTATCCCCATGGGATCAATGTTGTCAAGCAAAATAGAAACTGTAAACTTTGAACTATGTTTCAAGGTACTAGAATTAAAGAGAACAGATTGTGTTGGTTAGACTCAGTGTTTTGAGAACCTTGTTATCGTACAAATATAATAGTCAACATATTCATCACATGAAATATAAGACTTCTGAAACTAATTTAACAAAACAGAATCTGGTCATTTAGCAAGTGATTGGCTTTAGGAATAAAATATCAAAATATAATGTTTAATGAACTTGTAGAATATATTTAGTAATAAATGCATGTCAATATATATGTTTAATCACTAACATGCTTTTTCTACAAAAGTTAATTTTTACTGTTTAAAAATGTATTGTTTTATCCTTTTAGTTAAATAATCAAGCACAGCTGAAAATATCATATGTCCTTCTGAATCAAATGTTGCTCTTCTATAGAAAACAAAAACTTTTGAAGTGCTTCCAGTTTTTTTAATAAAATAACATTGAACCAGAAGAAAATGATTACTTAAAGATAAATTATAAACCTTGTGCAAACAAAATAAACGTGTATATGGAGTTCCAAAGATGGCTGGAAGTCACCACTTGGTAGATTCACTGGGTTAGATACCCTGTGGTCTTCTTACCATTCTGATGCATAAAAACTCAGAGTTTCAGTGGTCTGACAGCCTTCTCTGTGGACTACAGTCCATTCTGTCATGTGCAGGGCAGGCCAGAAGTGCCAGGAAGTCAGTATCCTTTATGAGGAGCCTGCAACTAATGGCTGACAAGAGTTGGTACATAAGCACCCCAGCTTTCTTGATTCCCAGAGGAATAACTATTCTATACAAATCATCAGCATCTGCAGTAAGATTAAGATCCAGTTACCCATAATGGCATGGTTTGATTATACATCCTTTATTGAGTTTCTTCTCTTTCTTATCTCTCTTCTTCAGTCACCTCCAGACATATGCTAGGGTTATCTTCAAATAAACTATTTACACTTGTATCCTTGTCTCAGTGTCCACTTCTGGGGGAAAGCCAACCTAAAGTGTCACATAATTTGGGCAGAAAGTGAATTACATTTTTGAAGTTTGAAGTATGGTCTTTAAATGGATCAGTCTTTAAAGAAGTGCCACTATAAGAAGAGATAAAATAGAGGTAAGGTTACAAGATGGGGACTGAGGTATGAAAACACTGGAGTGAAATTGAGCAAAAATAAATTTCAGCTGAATTTAAGGGAAAAAAAAACTATTTCAATGAGAAAGTCCTTTAGACAATAATAGAAAATGTTCTTGTACAGTGGTAGAAATCCCATTGTTTGAGGCGTTTAACTCTAGATGCAACAATGTCTTGTAAGCAACAATGCCAAATGGCAGTGGATGGACATGATAACCTAATAGGTCTTTACTGGCTCTAATATCTATGATTGTATGATTCAATTCAAATACAGTAGTTTACTGTATCTCAAGTGTGTAATACACTTCAATTGCGAAGTGCTACAATTTCAATACTAATATGTTTGAAGTGACAGACATGTCACCAAAGTACCTAGTAGAGTTGTTTGAAATGCTACAGAAAAACTTTCCCCTTGTGGATATATTTATATACACCTTGATCCTCAATCAGACAGACTGTGTACCCATAAGCAATTGCCATTCATTAATAATATCTATATTAAATTTTTGAAAGTCCATGTGTGTGAAGTTATTCCACAAAGAAATAAAGAAACTAAGTCTTGCCAGTTTCATGTGAAATAACATTAGTCTTCACTGCAACAATGATCAAAAGGCATGCAGATCATTGCACTTTCAAGGGAAGTCGCTCTCCATCAACATCAAAACCACTGAAGTGAGAAATCTACAGTGTCTAAATGATGTTGGGAGTTTTGCCATTATGTCTCTGTTTAGTGATATGTGGCTAGCTTCTGAAACATGCCAGGTATGCCATTCCCAGCTGAAACAAGGAACAGAAAGTTCTCTAACAATTTTCTCTATGATTCAATTCATATATTTTTTGTTTTGTTTTTCAGTTATGAGATATACTTTTTGAACTTACAGGTCACCTCTAGATTACCAGTGAAGGTAAAGTGAAAGGAACAGTGGCTCAATACATGAGTTCCATTTTCATGCATGAAGTTTCTCTGAAGGAAGTGGGACCTCTTAACCCAGACTGTGGGAAATGAGGCCCACTGACAAGGCAAATTCAGAGAAGTAGGATGTAGATATCATAGGTTCAGAGCAGTGTTTCCTTATCTTAATGACACTCTGTTTTAATGCTACCCTATTTTACTGTTAATGTTCCAGGGTACTTAAAAGGAATACATTTAAAACATACCATGCTTCTCCGATCAATGGGTTTACTTATTAGCCTTTCACTCAAATGATATTTTTCACTTCACAGAAATAAATGAGTTAAGGTCTTCCCTTAGTGCAGGAATACTGGTTCAAACTTCATTAAATATATTCTCACAGCCTGTTAAATGAACAGAATATATTAAAAGGAAGTTTCAAGTCTCCTTCAAAGTAAGTATGACAGTTATAAAATATGGTTGTGATTTCTTTGACACATATCTCATATGGAAATAGTCTTTATCCACACTCTATGAAGCAGGGTTGGTTATATTATAATCACCTCCTCCAGCCGAACATGGCAGAACCTACAGCAAGGCCACAAAAGTGCATTCATCTTCAATTGTGTTTGCTGAAATACTCATTCTTGCAAGTCCTTAGACACCTTCTAAGAAGCCTGACTATTCTGAATTCTGCTTTGAGGAAGATCAGATCACATGAATAGGATCACTTGAACCTTGTACGTGTTCAAGCTGTGGTCAAATTGAGTCATTTCAATACCTGTCTCTTATACACATCTTCTTTTTGTTCTTCTCTCCCAAGAAGTTTTGTAACATTAAGAGAAAACAAGAGTAAAATTTGTCTCAGGTAGAGCTTGTAGTGCCAAAAACACCCCTTCTTCTCACCCTTGATCATGCTGATTAACCCAATTCAGGTCCATCTGCCTCTAGCTTGCCAAAGACCAATGGGGGAAAAGTGAGCAGTCTCTCTAGCATANTGAGTTAAGAAATCTCCAAATTATTCTAGCATCTAGTCATTTGAATCTTTCCAGCCGAGGTCCCAGAAACTGGAATTGGGACAAGTCATCTCCATTATGTCCTACCTAAATTCCTAACCTATAGCATAGTGAGCATAATAAAGTGAGCATAATAAAATGTTTGTTGTTTTATACCACTAAGTCTGAGGAACTGCACAGCAATAAAAAATGAATGGAAGAAATATGGAAAGCAGGGAGGAAGGGAGAAAGTCAGAGTGAAAGAGGAAAGAAAAAAGGAAGACAAGAAGAAAGGGAGTCAAAGAGGGGAAAGAGGGAGGGAAACAGAAGGAAGGAGGAATAAAGGAACAGGAGTGACCTGTCCTGAAGTATTATTAAACCAAGCTTCTGTCATGCTTACCACAAAGCATCTTCATGGAGATTTTGTATTACCTGATTTAGTCTTGCCTTTCTCAGAGAGGACTGCTCAACTTAAACATAGATTAATTAATTAACATTCAGAAAACAAAGATCATGGCATCCGGTCCCATCACTTCATGGGAAAGAGTGGAAAGTGTTAGACTTTATTTTTTGGGGCTCCAAAATCACTGCAGATGGTGACTGCAGCCATGAAATTAAAAGATGCTTACTCCTTGGAAGAAAAGTTATGACCAACCTAGATAGCA
Source organism: Oreotragus oreotragus (assembly GCA_006410675.1). NCBI lineage: Eukaryota > Metazoa > Chordata > Mammalia > Artiodactyla > Bovidae > Oreotragus > Oreotragus oreotragus. Next base: position 200,573 of record SJYX01011335.1, on the reverse strand, counting down.
TATTCAAAAGCAGAGACATTACTTTG
>SJYX01011335.1:159449-191489 GCA_006410675.1 Oreotragus oreotragus | reverse complement strand
CACTCAGACTCACGTCCATCGAGTCCATGATGCCATCCAGCCATCTCATCCTCTGTCGTCCCCTTCTCCTCCTGCCCCCAATCCCTCCCAGCATCAGAGTCTTTTCCAATGAGTCAACTCTTCGCATGAGGTGGCCAAAGTACTGGAGTTTCAGCTTTAGCATCATTCCTTCCAAAGAAATCCCAGGGCTGATCTCCTTCAGAATGGACTGGTTGGATCTCCTTGCAGTCCAAGGGACTCTCAAGAGTCTTCTCCAACACCACAGTTCAAAAACATCGATTCTTCGGCACTCAGCTTTCTTCACAGTCCAACTTTCACATCCATACATGACCACTGGAAAAACCATAGCCTTGACTAGGCAGACCTTAGTCGGCAAAGTTAAATATCTTAAAAAACCATAAAATATTTGTAGAAGTAAATAATCAAATTACCATCCTATGGTTCTGTAAGGATTATCTTCTGAGCCATGTGAGAAGGAGTGAACGAGTTTAGCTACTTAAAAAAAAAAAAATGTAACCAAAGGTCTAATGGCTGATGATTTTGATGATTTATCATAAATGATGAGCTGTTAGACCTTTGGCTAAGTACTAAAAGGCGTTCAATATTTAAGGTAGTAAATTAGACGTAGATGGCTCATCTAAAATCCTTCCACTCTCCACTTCCTTCTTTATGCTTCCCTGCCCTCTCCTTCTCTCCATTTCTCTTTTCTATCTTTTCAGAGCATAAGAACTCCCCATAGTCCATTCTTCAGAAATGAGAATAGTATATTTATATTGCAGTGTAGAAAAGCCATGTTAAATGGAGGCTGAGCTACAGAGAAGTCCTTAAACTTGTTTCTATTTTTTCTCTATTATAAACAAGATGCCATTAACAATAAATTCACAAATTTGTACCCATGTGTCTGACTTTTTTATTTTTTGAGATAATTTCTTAGACAGAGGAATGAGAATGAATGGGTCAACAATTAAATATGTCTGACTCTGTGCGACCCCATGGACGGCAGCCCACCAGGCTCCCCTGTCCTAGGATTCTCCAGGCAAGAACACTGGGGTGGGGTGCCATTTCCTCATGTTATTTGACAGCCCTTTTAAGTGTGTATTTTAACTGACAGGTAGATTTGTAAGTTTTGTGTGTGTCCTCTTCTGTGAATTGTTCTCCTCCCAGACCACAGTTGGGATACTATGTTTTTATTACAGAGTCCTTAATGAGTGAAAGCTACCCAAGTCTTACTCTTTATTCTCTGAATTTTGTTGTTGTTGTTGTCCAGCCACTCGTGTCTGACTCTTTGCAGCCCCGTGGACCGCAGCACGCCAGGCTTCCCTGTCCTTCACCATCTCCCAGAGCTTGCTCAAACTCATGTCCATGGAATCGGTGATGCCATCCAACCATCTCTTCCTCTGTCATCCCCTTCTCCTGCTGCCTTCAATTTTTCCCAGAATCAAGGTCTTTTCTAATGAGTTGGTTCTTTGCGTCAGATGGCCAAAGTATTGGAGCTTCAGCTTCAGCATCAGTCCTTCTAGAGACTTTTGTTAAATCTGAATTATGTTAATTTTTTAATATGGACAAATAAATTTTCCTTCATTTATATTAATTTTATATTTAGAAGAGTTTTCTTTACCAGCATTAACTAACAACATCTATTTTCTTCCAGTTTTGCTTGTAACCATTTTACATGTATTTCTATAATCCATCTAAAATTCATGTGCTATGAAGTAGGAATCTACCTGCTATTATGATCTTTCATACAGGTGCTTATTTCACCATCATTTATTAAATAACCAATCATTTCCACTAATTACATACTCCATGGTAACATATGCTAGTTCAGTGCTGTTCTGTTTTTCTGAAAGTGTTAAGTGGCTCAGTTGTGTCCGACTCTCTGTGACTCCATGGGCTATGGCCCACTGGGCCCCTCTGTCCATGGAATTCTCCAGGCAAGAATACTGGAAAAGGTAGCCATTCCATTTTGCAGGGGATCTTCCCAACCCAGGGATCTTCCTGCATTGCAAAAACATTCTTTACCTTTTGAGCCACCGGGGGTGTATGTATCTGATATTTTAAATATCAATTGTCAACTATTTTAAATATTTTAGTTTTTATAGCATATTTTTGTATGACAAATTTGACAAACAAGGGGATTTTATCTGAAATAATTACTTAGTCACCCATATACATTTACAATTAAATTAGCAATCATCCTAGCCTTCTCCCTAGACCATCCCCCCAACTGGTTTTATGATATAAACCTCTAAATCTGAAGACATTAAAAGTTAATACATTTACCTCTCTTCCTTTGTAAACCATTTTAGAAAGATCTGAGATCTTAAATACAGTCAGCTTTCCAAATATAAATCTAGTATATATTTCTAATATATGTTGCTGAAGTTAGAGTCTTAATATATTTTTAACTTAGATATTTAAGGAATTTAAACTGTGATATGAATCATTATAATGATAATGTATTTTTGCCTATATCACTATAATTTGCTACAGTTCTGCCTATGTTACTTTTATCAGCCCTCTTAAAATCATCAGGGTTTTTTGTCCTACTTTAGATGATGAAAAGAGCTCTGAGAAGTGACTTGTGTGGATATAAGTAATAATTTATTAAATTGCAAACCCAGTATTTCTGACTTTACACATTAAACTGTGATATGAATCATTATAATGATAATGTATTTTTGCCTATATCACTATAATTTGCTACAGTTCTGCCTATGTTACTTTTATCAGCCCTCTTAAAATCATCAGGGTTTTTTGTCCTACTTTAGATGATGAAAAGAGCTCTGAGAAGTGACTTGTGTGGATATAAGTAATAATTTATTAAATTGCAAACCCAGTATTTCTGACTTTACACTTTATTTTCATTGAATATAGTTTGCTAAAGAGATATAAAGTTACTAAGTCTGTCTCCTTACTTCAAAAAAGACACTCCAATAAACATTAACTTCCTGTTTTATCCATAGAGTTTCCATTTAATAGGACAGGAAATATATACATAATATCTGGGTAGACTCATATTCAAGTTTAATGGAAATAAACATAAAAACTTGAAAACAACGTCAGCTTTTGCAGAAATGTTTGGCTTGACAGGTTAAGAATCATAGAAACAATCTTTTTATTACTAGTTGGAATTAAACTTAACCTGTTGATTTCAGCCGTCCCCAAACACATTGATAAAATATCATTTAACTGCTCTTATTATTAATTGACATTTAAGGTCCTTCTGCCATGTGGCATCGAGGAGCACAACAGATCTCTCCAATTATAAAAAAAAGTTTATTGGTGCATGGCAAGTGTAAACCGCTGGGGTCCCTGGTAACAGTAAAATGGCAAATAAAACCCAAACCACATGCAAGTCCAAGTGAGTCACTGGTCAATGAGCATTTAAGAAGGGATGCCAAGCAAATAAACAGTCAGTCCATTAGTCAGTTATTGCCAGCCCTAAATGAATAAAACTCTTGAGAAAAAAATTATGGCAGTGTGGCGACAATCTGTGTTAGGTTTGTCAAGTCCTATGGAAAAGGCTGAAATGTTCACATGGCTGCTGTGAAACAGAGGAATTTAGGTACAGTGGCCAGGCTTAAAGATGCCTCTTATTTGAGACCTGCTGATGAGCTCCAGTCACTTAATGGCATCCTGAAAAACAGCTGGCACCTAACCCTCAAATATTGATTTAGTGTTTACCAATCTGGTTCAGTTTCTAGGCAAACAGCTTATATAAACATAGTGTGCCATCTGGTTTTATGGCTCAAGTGCTTCAACAACACCATTTCCCAGGTGTGGGGATCATGACTAATTTGAGCAATTGATACTTTCCCTTTACTTCTTGTAAGGTAGTCAAGGACTGACCTATAGTAGATACAAATTTTGTATTATGGGAGCAAGGTTTTTCACTTAATGACTATCAGCAAGAAAAGAAATCACTGCCAGTTATTTACGTGGCTCTAGTAAGAAGGTGATAGCTCTAAACCTTCTTGAGTATAAATCTGCAGGAAAGAAGGAAGTGGATTTTACAGGCAGTGTGTACTTTTCTTATGCTACATTTACCACACATTATCAAAGGCAAACACGGAGAAAGGAGAGATTTTGAAGAGACAAACAAGTTTTGGACCTTCTGCAAACAGCCATAGTGGTTCTAAGGATGGTAGCCAAGCAGAGCCTAAAAGCAGAGTTGAGGTGGACCTCTAAGTGTGTGGAATTCAGGCAGTAAAAAGCACTGTCATTAAACCTTGCGTTCCTTCCTCACCAATCTGACTTAGCTACAACACTGTCCTCCAAGGTGGTTTGCAGGCCTACAACTCAACAAGCTGTATTTCTGAGTAACTGAGCTATGAGGGTTCCCCATTATTAAGCTGTTAAGAGTTACCAGGACTAAGGAGATGAAGCAGCTCTATCCTTTTTTCTCAGATGACCCTCCACTCAAAAACACATTCATACTTAGAATAAGCAAAAGAGCACAAACTACTTGTGCTATTAGACTTTACGTGTGCCTCTTACATAATAATATCATTCCTAGCTTCACTGTGCTATTCATTTTGCTCTTTGATCATTTTTTCCTACAGTGCAATTTATTGTGCTCATTGTTAACCCATTTTAAATGCTTTTTGGGGAATAATATGTATTATAAATAAATACTGCATCAATAACTTCATTCCAATACTTCCCCCCACAAAACACTTCACTTTCTTCCTGTCTACACTGTATATTGATGTATTTTTGGTATTTGATGGTTTGAGTTTACTAGTTTATAGTAGCAGTAAATAAACTGAGGAAGTTCTTCCAAGCCAAGTTCATTTGTCTACTGTATCTTTGACTTTATTTATACCATGAGACTAGTTTGGGCCAACTGAATCATCAAAAATATTTTAAGAACAACCATAGTTCTCTTTGAGGGGGACAGATATGAATATTTTATTTAGATTGGCTATGTATCATCAGAATTATTTACTAAATAATAAAGAAGGAATTTATCATTTCTAAGGTAGATATTAATTGCATTATTCAATGTTTCTAATGAATTTATTTTTCCTACATTAGGAAAGTTGGAATAAAACTAAGCAACCATATATGGGTAGTTGTTCTTTCCATACGCCGTGCACTTGCCCAAAGGGACTTTTATATAATGATGGTATCAACAAAAGAGACAGTTCTCCAACTGTCCATCCACACATAGCAAGAAGCTATTAATAAAAATGAAATCATTTACTGTAACATGTCCACCAGATATCCAAAGAAATGGGTTTGATTTATGCAAATTAATAAAAAACACAAATGTAATGATGTAGTCACTCATTCAAACATTTGTTCAATGCCAACAATGTGCCAGAATCTAGGAACTGACGTGTTAGATACAGTTTCAAGGATCTTAGTAACTGGTAGGTAAGGAGGCAGTTATAAAATGGTGAAACAAGTGAGAAAGCAGGTAAATTCAGAGAGTTAAGGCCTCCTAACTCAGCCTTGCAGAATGGAGGTTAAAAAAAAAAACACACACACACACACACTTCACGGTGGTGACGTTGATGCCAAATCACATAAGAAAAGTCAGTATTTGGGGGCATCCTCTCTTCAATACCTTTACCTTGTGATCAACAGTATAGTGGCAAGGCCCTAAATCATACATCTTGGTTCTGGAAAATATCATTTCATCTGACAAAATTCAGGTAACTGGAAACAATTCTCCCAGACTGTGATTTATAGTCTTATTTTCTTTCTGGCTATACTTCCTTTACCAAACTTGATCATCCACCACCACTGTGCCTTGCCTCCTATACTCCCATACATAGATGATGTCATAGACTATCATACATTGCATTTCTTTTTTCAGCGACCATTGGCCTCTGCTCACCTGCCTGAGTCGTTTAATATCTGGGTGAGACCACTTTTATACCAGCTCCTTTAAAACGATACCCACAGATTACAGGGAGTCCTTTCCTGACATTGTAATCACCTCCATTATCACACCACTACCATTCTCTACGCCCTCAGGGTGCTGACTCAGCCTCCTGAGTCACTTCTTTTTACTACTGCAAATTCTTTTTTTCATGGATTATGGATTTATTTTTCCTTCCAGTTTTATTGAGATATAACTGGCATATAGCATAGCACTGTATAATTTAAAATGTACAACATAATGATTTGTTCTACTCCTGAGAGTCCCTTGGACAGCAAGGAGGTCAAACCAATCAATCTTAAGGGAAATCAACCCTGAGTACTTGTTGGAATGACTGATACTACAGTTGAAACTCTAGTATTTTGGTCATCTGATGCAAATAGCTGAGTCTCTGGAAAAGTCCCTGAAGCTGGGGATGATTGAGGGCAGAAGAAAAGGACATCAGAGGATGAGATGGCTGGATGGCATCACTGATGTAATGGACATGAACTTGGGCAAACTTCGGGAGATGGTGAGGGACAGGGAGGCCTGGCATGCTGCAGTCAATGGGGTTGCAAAGAGTTGGACATGACTGGGCAACTGGACAACAATGATTTGGCTTATATATATCATGTAACAATTGCCACAGTAAGTCTAGGGAACATCCATTATCTCATACAGCTAAATAAATAAATATTTTTTCCTTGTGTTGAGAGCTCTTAGGACTTACTCTCTGAGTAACTGTCATAGATAACATACAGCCATATTAATTATATTTATCATATTGTACATTACATCCCTAGTATTTATTTTGTAACTAGAAGTTTGTAGCTTTTGAGCACCTTCATCCAATTCTCCCTCCTCCTACTCCCCACCTCTGGAAACCACAAGTCTGACTCTTTTCTCTTAGTTTGTTTTTGAAGTACATTTGACTTACAACACTGTTAGTTTCCAGTACTCAACATAGAGATTGGATAGGAAATGGCAATCCACTCCAGTATTCTTGTCTGGAGAATCCCATGGACGGAGAAGCCTAGTAGGTTACAGTCCACGGGGTCGCAAAGAGTCGGACACGACTGATCGACTTCACCTCATCTCATACATTACTAAATGATCACCACCATAAGCCTAGTTACCATTGTAGTTTCTTGAGTAATATTCAGTAGTTTCCTCTGGTAGGAACTGTGTTTGCCCTTCCTGTATCTCTTTTCCTCACTGCTTCACATATCCACCAGCTGTGGAGTGCTTGCAACTTGCTTCCTCAGGAGAACTGCCCTCAGTTGAGGGGCGCCATCTCACCTGGGATGTTAAATCTTCCCTACCCCTCCTAGCTGGGCTTCCCTGGTGGCTCAGTGGTAAAGAATCTGCCTGATAATGCAGGAGATGTGGGTTCAGTCCCTGGGTCAGGAAGATCCCCTGGAGAAGGAAATGGAAATCCACTCCAGTATTCTTGCCTAGAGAGTTCCTTGGACAGAGGAGCCTGGCAGGCTAGTCCATAGGTTTGCAAAGAAATCAGACATGACTTAAAGACTGAAAAAACAACAAATGCTCTGGTAGTCAAGGACTGATGTGCCTATGGGGTTACGAAAGGTCCTAATTAATGCAATTCATGCATTAGCTAGAGGCTAGACTTTGAGGTCACAAGTAAAGTGACACTTCTCTTGTGGGAATGTCCTTCTCTATTCCTACTAGGTTCTCTTATTTTCTCTGAAGAACTCCCTCTCCAATATGTGCTTAGTCGCTCAGTCGTGTCTGACTCTTAGACTCTTTGTTACCCCATGGACTATAGCCTGCCAGGCTCTTCTGTCCATGGGGATTCTCCAGGCAAGAATCCTGGAGTTGGTTGCCATGCCTTCCTCCAGGGGATCTTTCCACCCAGGGATCAACGGATAGAACCCAGATCTCCTGCACTTCAGGTGGATTTCTTACCATCTGATCCACCAGGGAAGCCCCCCTCTCCAATAATCAGGCACCAAAAATCTCAGTCTGCTTCTAAAGAATTTAATCCCAGACACCTCAAATCTGGAGTCCTTGTCACTGTCATTTTCTCTTATTGTTCTAGAAAGTTCTCTTCAGCAGGTGTCTCACTCCATGACAGAAATCTTAATGTCTCTAGAAACCCCTGTACCACATAAACAATTTTAGATGTTGAGAATCAGGCTGCCTGCCTCTTTGTGTTCCAAAATGTATGTCCTGATCTTTATCTGCTAACTAAATACTCAAGCTTTCATTACTGTCTGAGAGCACTGCCCTCAGCTAATTTTCTCACACTCTTAGCCATTTTGCAGAGCTCTGGTAGCCAATGTATCTGGAGTTCATTCACAACTTAAAAAAAAATAAATTTATATATTTAATTAAAGGATAGTTGCTTTAGAGAATTTTGTTGTTTTCTGTCAAACATCAACATGAATCGGCCATAGGTATACATATGTCCTCTCCCTCTTGAACCTCTCTCCCATCTCCCTCCCCATCCCACCCTTCTAGGTTGATAAAGAGCCCCTGTTTGAGTTTCCTGAGACATAGCAAATTCCCATTTGCTATCTATTTTACATATGGTAATGAAAGTTTCCATGTTACTCTCTCCATACACCTTTCATTTACTGATACCCTATAAATATGGCTCACAAACACTGGGCTAAGTGCTTCACTTAAATGTGTATAGTTACCCACACAACCATCCAGTGAGATCTAAAACACCTTCTGTTCAGTTCAGTCGCTCAGTCGTGTCCAACTATTTGCAACCCCATGAAGCACAGCACGCTGGGCCTCCCTGTCCATCACCAACTCCCAGAGTCCATCCAAACCCATGTCCATTGAGTCAATGATGTCATCCAATCATCTTATCCTCTGTCATCCCCTTCTCCTCCTGCCCTCAATCTTTTCCTGCATCAGGGTCTTTTCCAATGAGTCAGCTCTTCACATCAGGTGGCCAAAGTATTGGAGTTTCAGCTTCAGCATCAGTCCTTCCAATGAACACCCAGGACTGATCTCCTTCAGAACGGACTGGTTGGATCTCCTTGCAGTCCAAGGGACTCTCAAAAGTCTTCTCCAACACCACAGTTCAAAAGCATCAATTCTTCGGCACTCAGCTTTCTTTATAGTCCAACTCTCACATCCATACATGACCACTGGAAAAACCATAGCCTTGACTAGACAGACCTTTGTCATCAAAGTAATGTCTCTACTTTTTAATATGCTNCTCGATATAATCAAACCCCATACCCGAAGTGTGTGACATACACACTGGAGAATAATTACAGTGCAGAGGTTCTTCCCCCAGAGAGAGAGCTCTGAGCCCTACGTCTGGCCCCTCAGCCCAGGGGTCCTGCCCCTAGAAGATAACCCTCTGGAGTATCTGGCTTTGAAGGCCAACAAAGCTTTAATATCAGGAGGCCCCGATGGCTGTAGGAAGTAGAGATGCTACTTTTAAAGGGCTCGCTCAAAATCTTACGTATACCAAGACCCAAGGCAAACACAGTGATCTGAAAGAAGCTTGGGCCAGGCCTACCTGCTGGCCAAGGAGAGTCTCCGGGAGGGCTGAGGAATGACTGTGGCTCTCCCTGCGGACTTAGCTCATTCTACCGTGTGGACGCTGGGGTCTGCGGAAGTCATTCCTGGGGCGCCATGTAAGAGCTAAAGACCTGGCCCCAACCAGCAGCCTGTAGGAACTAGTGCTAGAATACCTCAATCCAAACAACTACCTGTGCCAGAGCCATTAGCACACAGGCTGCCCAAAGGCCTCCAGAGAATGCGGCTGTTTCTGCAGCTGCCCCAGTGCGCAGGCGCTGGTCCCAGAATGCCCTGCACCCGGCCCTGCCCTGCCCTCAGGAAGCCTCTGCTAGCTTCCATACCAGCCTCTCCCACCAGAAGAAGAAAACACAGCCCTACCCCCTGCAGGCCCAGCCCACACGCAGCAGGCCAGACCCTATTCTGACAATAGCTGAGCCCCAGCCCTGCCCACTAGTAGGCCAACATAACCTTTGGGACACCCCAGATTCTGGACCCAAGTGTGTTCAGGAACCAGCTCCAGTCCCCCACCCCAATCCCCAAACCAATGCAACACCAGTTCTGGGATTCCTGGATCCTGCAGTGAACTCCAGCTCTGCCTGCCAACAGTCCAGCATAACACCAAAACTGGCTCCACTCAACAGTGGGCAGGCAACAGTACTGGAGTCTTTTGGACCCTGACTCCACCCACCAAGGAGCCAGTACTAGCCCCAGGGCCCCTTAGGGTTCTGCAGTCAGCCGCCTTGTGACCTAGCTCCACCAACCACAGCCAGCAGGCAGGCAGCCTCAGCACAAGGTAGGGCATGGAAAACAACTTGACCCCAGGCCAACCAAGCCTACCAGATCACCCACATAGTCGACCCCACCACAACAGAAGGACCCATGCAGCCTCATAGGAGAACCCCGGACCATATAGCTTGGTTGATGAGAGGGGAGTACACTGCTGAGATATGTAGGATATCTGCTACAGAAGGTCACTTTTCCAAGATTAGGAAGCATAACTAACTTACCAGATATATAGAACTAAAAACAACAGCTTAGGCAAAAACAGATAAGGAATAAGATAAAACCCCAGAAGAACTAAATGCAGTGGAGCTGGGCAATCTGCCCAAGAAAGAATTCAAGGAGTGATCGTAAAGATAATCAAAGAATTCGGATGAATGGATGTACAGAGCAAGAAGTTAGAAGCTTTTAACAGAAAATACAAGGAACGACTAAAGGGAGATGAAGAATACAATAACTGAAGTGAAAAATACACTAGAAGGCATTCACAGTAGACTACATGATACAGAGGAGTAATATATTAGAAGGAATTCACAGTAGACTACATGATACAGAGGAGTAATATATTAGAAGGAATTCACAGTAGACTACATGATACAGAGGAGTGGATCAATGAACTAAAAGACAGAGGTAGTGAAAATCACTGAAGCTGAACAGAAAAATCTGGAGAAGGCAATGGCAACCCACGCCAGTACTCTTGCCTGGAAAAGCCCATGGACGGAGGAGCCTGGTGGGCTGCAGTCCATGGGGTTGCTAAGAGTCAGATATGACTGAGCAACTTCCCTTTCACTTTTCACTTTCATGCATTGGAGAAGGAAATGGCAACCCACTTGTGTTCTTGCCTGGAGAACCCCAGGGACGGGGAGCCTGGTAGGGTGCCATCTGTGGGGTTGCACAGAGTCGGAAACGACTGAAGCAACTTAGCAGCAACAGCAGAGCAGAAAAAAAGAAAAAAAAATGGAATAAGGACAGTTTAAGAGACCTCTGGGNAATCAAACCCCATACCCGAAGTGTGTGACATACACACTGGAGAATAATTACAGTGCAGAGGTTCTTCCCCCAGAGAGAGAGCTCTGAGCCCTACGTCTGGCCCCTCAGCCCAGGGGTCCTGCCCCTAGAAGATAACCCTCTGGAGTATCTGGCTTTGAAGGCCAACAAAGCTTTAATATCAGGAGGCCCCGATGGCTGTAGGAAGTAGAGATGCTACTTTTAAAGGGCTCGCTCAAAATCTTACTTATACCAAGACCCAAGGCAAACACAGTGATCTGAAAGAAGCTTGGGCCAGGCCTACCTGCTGGCCAAGGAGAGTCTCCGGGAGGGCTGAGGAATGACTGTGGCTCTCCCTGCGGACTTAGCTCGTTCTACCGTGTGGACGCTGGGGTCTGCGGAAGTCATTGCTGGGGCGCCATGTAAGAGCTAAAGACCTGGCCCCAACCAGCAGCCTGTAGGAACTAGTGCTAGAATACCTCAGTCCAAACAACTACCTGTGCCAGAGCCATCAGCACACGGGCTGCCCAAAGGCCTCCAGAGAATGTGGCTGTTTCTGCAGCTGCCCTAATGCGCAGGCGCTGGTCCCAGAATGCCCTGCACCCGGCCCTGCCCTCAGGAAGCCTCTGTTAGCTTCCATACCAGCCTCTCCCACCAGAAGGAGAAAACACAGCCCTACCCCCTGCAGGCCCAGCCCACACGCAGCAGGCCAGACCCTATTCTGACAATAGCTGAGCCCCAGCCCTGCCCACTAGTAGGCCAACATAACCTTTGGGACACCCCAGATTCTGGACCCAAGTGTGTTCAGGAACCAGCTCCAGTCCCCCACCCCAATCCCCAAACCAATGCAACACCAGTTCTGGGATTCCTGGATCCTGCAGTGAACTCCAGCTCTGCCTGCCAACAGTCCAGCATAACACCAAAACTGGCTCCACTCAACAGTGGGCAGGCAACAGTACTGGAGTCTTTTGGACCCTGACTCCACCCACCAAGGAGCCAGTACTAGCCCCAGGGCCCCTTAGGGTTCTGCAGTCAGCCGCCTTGTGACCTAGCTCCACCAACCACAGCCAGCAGGCAGGCAGCCTCAGCACAAGGTAGGGCATGGAAAACAACTTGACCCCAGGCCAACCAAGCCTACCAGATCACCCACATAGTCGACCCCACCACAACAGAAGGACCCATGCAGCCTCATAGGAGAACCCCGGACCATATAGCTTGGTTGATGAGAGGGGAGTACACTGCTGAGATATGTAGGATATCTGCTACAGAAGGTCACTTTTCCAAGATTAGGAAGCATAACTAACTTACCAGATATATAGAACTAAAAACAACAGCTTAGGCAAAAACAGATAAGGAATAAGATAAAACCCCAGAAGAACTAAATGCAGTGGAGCTGGGCAATCTGCCCAAGAAAGAATTCAAGGAGTGATCGTAAAGATAATCAAAGAATTCAGATGAATGGATGTACAGAGCAAGAAGTTAGAAGCTTTTAACAGAAAATACAAGGAACGACTAAAGGGAGATGAAGAATACAATAACTGAAGTGAAAAATACACTAGAAGGCATTCACAGTAGACTACATGATACAGAGGAGTAATATATTAGAAGGAATTCACAGTAGACTACATGATACAGAGGAGTAATATATTAGAAGGAATTCACAGTAGACTACATGATACAGAGGAGTGGATCAATGAACTAAAAGACAGAGGTAGTGAAAATCACTGAAGCTGAACAGAAAAATCTGGAGAAGGCAATGGCAACCCACGCCAGTACTCTTGCCTGGAAAAGCCCATGGACGGAGGAGCCTGGTGGGCTGCAGTCCATGGGGTTGCTAAGAGTCAGATATGACTGAGCAACTTCCCTTTCACTTTTCACTTTCATGCATTGGAGAAGGAAATGGCAACCCACTTGTGTTCTTGCCTGGAGAACCCCAGGGACGGGGAGCCTGGTAGGGTGCCATCTGTGGGGTTGCACAGAGTCGGAAACGACTGAAGCAACTTAGCAGCAACAGCAGAGCAGAAAAAAGGAAAAAAAAATGGAATAAGGACAGTTTAAGAGACCTCTGGGACAACATCAAGCACACAAATATTCACATTACAGAGGTCCCAGAAGGAAACAGAATGAGAAAGGGGCTGAGAACATATTCGGAGACATAATAGCAGAAAATTTCCCTAACGTGGGAAAGGAAGCAGTCATCCAAGTCCAAGAAGTGCAGAGAGTCCCACTCAGGATTAACCCAAAGAGGAACACACCAAAACACACTGTAATTAAAATGGCAGAAATTAAAGAAAAAGAGAGAACATTAAAAGAAGCAAGAGAAAAGCAACACACAAGGAAACTCATATACAAGCGAACTCCTGTAAGGCTATGAGCTGACTTTTTAGCAGAAACACTTCAGGCCAGAAGGGAATAAGTAAGTAAGTAAGTAAGTCACTCAGTCGTGTCCGACTCTTTGTGACCCCATTGACTGCAGCCCACCAGGCTCCTCAGTCCATGGGATTCTCCAAGCAAGAATACTGGAGTGGGTTGCCATTTCCTTCTCCAGGGGATCTTCCCAACCTAGGGATCGAACCCAGGTCTCCTGCATTGGAGGCAGATGCTTTAACCTCTGAGCCACCAGGGAAGTCATATATTTAAAGTGATAAAAGGGAAAAACCTATAACCAAGAATATTCTACCCAGAAAGACTCTTATTGAGACTTGGAGAAATCAAAAGCTTTCCAGACAAGCAAAAGCAAGAGTTCAACACCACCAAACCAGCTTTACAAGAAACGTTAAAGGAGCAGCTCCAAGTGAAAAGGAAAAGGTTACAACTAGAAAAGTGATATTCCTCATAAGTATATATAGAAGTCAGGATTCCAGAGCCCAGACTCGTAACTCATGGGCTGGCATGTCCAAGTCTTTCTAATCCAACTATCTACTTCACCCACTAATTTCTGGTAAGAGAAGAAAAATACCATTACCCCTGAATATCAGTCCTGATTCTGCCTTAATAAATGACATGTGATATTGGTTCACTTAGCTAGCTTTACTGAGCCTCAGTTTTCTCATCTCTGAAGCAAGATGATATTAATAGCAATACCTATCTCAGCAGCTGTGAGGAAGATTAGATGGATTGATACACCTCAAGTTCTTAGGCCAGTGTTTGGCAGTAGCAAGAACTTAAAATATGTTAGCCATGATTATTTCTCTTTATAAACCCCATTTCAACCATTTTTGGTTATGATTTTATTTCCTACATATATAACTTCCCTTCTGTTTATCTCGCACATCAACAGTAATGGATACTACTTTCAAATTTGGTTTACATTTCACTTTTAACTCTTTCCTCCTCCTAGGAATTATGAGTATGATATTCATACCACCTGGAATAAGACATGCCCTCCAACCCCAACCCCTGTACCACTACCATGATTCAGTTCTTTAACGTGATTCCAAACAGATTTCTTTCCTTGAATTTCCCAGAGCTTCCAGCTGAGTCAGTGAGGGTACCAAGCCTTCTATGATCTTGCCTACAGCTGGGTTGTCACCTCAGTCTTGCCCTCAACATGCAACTATCTCTGTACACATCCTCTCACTCACAGCACTGATCACATGATTCCAAAATCCATATAGAAACTATTAACAAGAGAAACAGTAAGTTTCCCGGGAGAGGCCCAAATTTCCATGGCTTCTTTTTTTAAACATTCTCCACTCGACTCCAGAGCAACCTCTTTCTACTGCCAACACTCAGCAGGTGCGGTTGGTTCCCTTACTCATTAGTAGAGAAGAATTAAGCTCCTGGCCAAGTGATGCAGCAGTAATCTCTGTTTACTCTTTGATTTCTCAAGTCTTCTCTTCTCAGACTAAGTCTTTGGTTTAGTAAAGCAAAGGTGATTTTTCAGGCTTGGCCAAATCTTCTTTCTTTGTGCCTGTGCTGTGAAAAGTAAACATCTTTAACTCATGGCCAAAGAAATGAGTCACTTTGAATTATTTTCACTTTGAGATCTGTTGTTTGATGAAGGCTGCTTGCAGATAAAAGAATATAAATTTACTTGGAGAGTTCTTGAGGGAAGTTCAGGCACAGTGCAGACTTAATTCTTCTTGTCCTGAACAGTCAACAATTACTCATTTTTCTCTTGCTAATTCCAGCAAAACATCAACCAAGAGTCACGTGGTGCTTGTGTGTTTTTCTTCCTCGGGTATCATATCTAAGCTATACCTAAGTAAACTGTACTTTCGACTTTCCCTGTTAGATGAGTCACTGATTGCTTTCATATGGAGAAAGCAGTAGAGCCTGGAATGATGCTATGCATGCTATGTCCCTTCAGTCCCATCCTACTCCTTGTGACCCTATGAACTGTAGCCCGCCAGGCTCCTCTATCCATGGGATTCTCCAGACAAGAATACTGGAGTGGGTTGCCACACCCTCCTCCAGGGGACTCTCCCTGACCCAGGTATCAAACCTGCGTCTCTGCATTGGCTGGTGGGTTTTTTACCACTAGCACCACCTAGGAAGCCCATGGAGTAAAGGGAAACATAAAAATAAACAGCATTTGTGCTGGAATTTCCCTAAGTGGCCCTGCGTTAAATTTTAGGCTACTCCCACCTAGAAGTATTCTCTAGTTGGACAACATGATATCGCTTTCCTCTCTCCAGTAACACTTTAAAATCTCCTTTAGGAGTGTAAGTTTATGTTTTATTGTCATCTGCCTAGCAGCAGGCAGTCCAAGTGGCAAATGATGTCAGAGGGAAAATCTGACAGTGGAGTCAATTACTAGATGACACTGTTGAGTATTGTCAAGCCGCCCCTGGGGATGGTAGGTGCTTTGGATAAAACTATGCAAAGATGTTCACCAAAGATCAAAATATTTGTATGTCTTACATTACTTTTATTTTCTTTTTGTAGGCAACACGTTTCCTTAGGGGAACATTAAATTAATCAGTAGATGCTCTTTCTAATCATAGATAATTGGCATTTTCACAACATCCACACAATTTCTCATTGTCTTAACTTTTTCACGTGTGATCACTTGCTGAAGTAGAATTCAAATACTGCTTCAAGGATTTTCATATTATTCAACAAATCTTTTAAGAGTGAAAGGGCCCTTCATTTTTGGTTGGCTTATTTTGGGTTATAATTCTGAACCAGGAAATAGTTCTCATTTCATCTAGAATTTTGTCCAGAATTACTTTTTTTCTCTTTTAAGTCTTTTATTCTCATAAGGCTTTCCAATACAATTTTCCCATTAAGTATTATTGCTAAAAGGAAAAAAAGGAAAAGAAAAACATTAATTTTCATATATTTCTATTTAAATTTCCTAAACTGATTATAAATGGATGAGTGGTTAGATAGATAGAATATACCTACTGCTGCTGCTAAGTCACTTCAGTCATGTCTGACTCTGTGCGACCCCATAGACAGCAGCTTATCAGGCTCCCCCGGCCCTGGGATGCTCCAGGCAAGAACACTGGAGTGGGTTGCCATTTCNAGGTTGCTGCTAAGTCGCTTCAGTTGTTTCTGACTCTGTGTGACCCCATAGATTGCAGCCCACCAGGCTCCCGCATCCCTGGGATTTTCTAGGCAAGAATACTGGAGTGGGTTGCCATTTCCTTCTCCAATGCATGAAAGGGAAAAGTCAAAGTGAAGTCATTCAGTCATGTCCGACTCTTAGCCACCCCATGGACTGCAGCCTACCAGGCTCCTCCATCCATGTGATTTTCCAGGGAAGAGTACTGGAATGGGGTGTCATTGCCTTCTCCAACTAATTCACTAGTTTAGTATGCAACAAAATAACAAAGGCTTTGAATAAGTTAAACTGGCTAGTAACAACTAATCAGTTTTCTTCAGTGATTACTGTTCTTCTACATAGACAGGATAATTAATTCACGATGGTCTTTCTGGTCTATCTTCAACTATTCTTACACTACATAATCAATTAGGGACATCTTTTTACAGATATATGAAGAGAACACAGCTTTACATAAGTTGAGTTTGTTAAATCTATTTGTTATGACAGGGGATTTCTGACACAAAAATTGCTCACTGTACACTTAACCCCAGAGAAGTGATGAAACAAGACAGCTGATGTTAGGAGGTATATGGGAGAGGGGTATGGTGAGAAGTCATGGATAAATTAAAAACTGGCAAGTATCTGCTGAAGCAGAGCCACTTTTTAGGAGGCATAAGAAAAACTGATAAGTCACCATTTTGGTCTCCTTAGAGAAATCCACTTGTTGTTAAGAACTTAAGACTATTTACTACTATTAACTCACTGTACACTTAACCCCAGAGAAGTGATGAAACAAGACAGCTGATGTTAGGAGGTATATGGGAGAGGGGTATGGTGAGAAGTCATGGATAAATTAAAAACTGGCAAGTATCTGCTGAAGCAGAGCCACTTTTTAGGAGGCATAAGAAAAACTGATAAGTCACCATTTTGGTCTCCTTAGAGAAATCCACTTGTTGTTAAGAACTTAAGACTATTTACTACTATTAATGCTGCAAAATGCAGTAGTCACACTATTTCCAAAAGGATCCTAAAAACTGTAGTGCAAAAGAAATCTAAGAAAATAAATAATTACAAAACCATCAACATTTTTCAAAGAAATGTGCTCAAACAGTGACTTTTACAAAAAATGTGAATTTGCTTTAGATGAAAAAAGAATTCTCTCTATGAAAGATCAAAGACTCATTTCACAGTTAACTTACACTGCATTAATGACTTGATTAACACTATACAAATAAGGATTGTAGACTGTTTTAATTGGGTCTGAGCAATCAATATAAATACTGATGGGGGGAGTGTTTTGTATCCCAAACTCCAATATTCCTGCTTTGTGTTCTGTCCTGTTATTATAATTTGTAAAATCTTAACGACACAGTGATTCAAGTTCTCATAACTTCAATGATGTGTTAGACGACAGTGCATCTCGGTATGAAGAATTTGTTGTATCCGAAGGCCGAAACAGTACTCGACCATGATGATTAAATACATAAAATGATGGGTGATTCCTTGGTGTGTCAGATGTCTTGGTTTTTAGTTCTGAAGTGGCACCCATGTCTTTAAACTCCCCTGCAATATGAAATATACCATAACAGGCAACTGCAAAGGCCAGAAGTGTCTGAAGAACTAGATCTGTTGGCAGTGATGCATCTTCCTTTTCTGAGGTTAAGCTGGTTATTATTACGAACATCAATAATAACACTAATGGAAACAGAAATGAGCTTAAAAACTAGTCAGTTATTCAGACATTAATAAATCTTATTGGGCTTTCCATGGGCTATGATGTTGCTTTAATTCATTTCTTTCTTCATGTAATTGGTTTTTTCTCCTTCTCTCATTGCACTGTCACTTTCTCCTCAAGTTTCACCACTCTGAGTGAGTCTTTCTTCTCACTCCTTCTACCACTTATGCGATTATATAATCCTGCTACTCACAGCTCTCTGCCTTGCTGAGGCACATTCCTCTTTCTTGTTTTTCTGTCTATTTTTGCTTTTTTTTTTAGTATTTTCCCAACCTTGTTTCTGCTTTTTTTTTTTTCCTGCTACATATTATCCCATCTCACAACTGCAGTCTTTTATATTGTTTTATTTAGTCCATTTAGATTTACAGTACATAATGATACATCTAGTTTTATATTTACTATCTATCTATTTGCTTTCTAATGAACTTGTTTTATCCTGCTATTTGTTACTCTTTGGTAGTAATAAAATTGCTTACTCTTGTATTTCCACAGTGCAACTTCAGATTTTTAATAATGTTTTAGTGGTTAGCTGAGATTGTAACATGTATTTTAGATTTATTGAAGCCTTATACACATTAATAATAACAATTTTTTAGTTTTAATCTTACAAAATGATTTTATCACTTTCATGATACTGCTAAAATTTTAGAACACTTTAACTCCATTTAATTTTCTCAACTTTATGTTGTTGTCTTGCATTTAACTCTACATATATTTAAAATTCTCACACATCAGTTCAGTTCAGTTCAGTCACTCAGCCGTGTCCAACTCTTTGCGACCCCATGAATCGCGGCGCGCCAGGCCTCCCTGTCCATCACCAACTCCTGGAGTTCACTCAGACTCACGTCCATCGAGTCAGTGATGCCATCCAACTATCTCATCCTCTGTTGTCTCCTTCTCCTCCTGCCCCCAATCCCTCCCAGCATCAGAGTCTTTTCCAATGAGTCAACTCTTCGCATGAGGTGGCCAAAGTACTAGAGTTTCAGCTTTAGCATCATTCTTTCCAAAGAAATCCCAGGGCTGATCTCCTTTAGAATGGACTGGTTGGATCTCCTTGCAGTCCAAGGGATCTCAGACATACTATTATTTTTTCACACATCGTTATGTCCATACATTGTTTTTTAAATTGTTATTTTCAGTCAGTATCCATTTATATTTACTGAAATATTTACATTTTTGGTTGGTCTCCATTTCTTGGTGCAATTTTAATATTTTCACTAGACATACACTTCTAGGTTGAGAATTTGCTCAGCATTTTGTGATGTCATTCCATTGCCTTTTCTTTTCATCATTCCTGTTGGTAAGTCAGCTGTCCATTTTCTTTCCACTCTGTTTCAGGTAATATATGTTTTTTCTTCTCTGCCTGTTTTTAATATTTTCTTTTTCTAGTTTATTTAAAATTATCTCACTCTATGTTTCTTGGTGAGTTTTTGCTTGTATTTTTCAGGCTTTAGGCTTATGGAATTTTTTGAATCTGTAGATGGATGTATTTTGTCAGTTTGAAAAAACTCTTAGCATTATTTCTCCAAATATTGCTTCTGCCTCTCCTTTGTTTCCATTATATCTGGGACTTCAATAACATACATGGAAAATATTTTAATTTTTTCACATAAGTCAAAAAATTGCGGAGGGGACATTTGTTCCTGGATAGGTTTAAATCTGCAACAGAAATGTGAAGCTACAAAGGATGATTAGGAAAACTTGACACAATTCAGAAATCATCAGTTTAAGAGTACTGATGAACTGCTGAAGTAATGAAAATGAGAAACTAATATGAAAAACTAGAACCTTAGAAAAGTGAGATGACATCTGCTACTATATTTACTCAGTATTTTCAGATTCTTGATGTGGGCAAATGGCTGAGAATCCAGAGTTAAAACGTTCCACTTTTCATACATCTTACAGGTTGCTAAAGAAAAAGTTAATTTTTTAGGAGCATGGCCAGATTTAAAGTCTTTATTTCTTATCTCTTTTTGTACATGCATGCATGGCAAGTCACTTCAGTCATGTCCAACTCTTTTCAACACTATGAACTGTAGCTTGCCAGACTCCTCTGTCCATGGGGATTCTCCAGGCAAGAATATTGGAGTGGTTTGCCATGCCCTCCTCCAGGGGATCTTTTCAACCTAGAAACGGAACCCATATTTCTGATATCTCCTGCATTGGCAGGCAGATTCTTTACTACTAGTGCCACATATTTGTATATAATGTAGTACAAATAAATTTGACTTTAAATTTCAATAAATCTGCTTTCATTATTAAGTATTTGACCCAGAGCACATTAAATATTTTCTCTGAAAATGTTTCTACATATTTAAAATAGGAATAATAACAGTACTAAACATTTTGGATTTTGATGAATAGCAATAATTGAAATAAATATGTTTAGTACAAAACAGGCATTTGAAGTGGCAAGCATTCTTATAAAATGACTAATTTACCCTTTACATAATTGATGAAAAGGTGTTAGGTGCTTTAAAAATAATACAATTCATTGTGCTGAATCATAAACCTCTGACTGATACCCTGTAGTAATGACTTAAGTGTGAACTGATAGGTGGGAATATTGTAATCTGTTCTCTTCATGACCAAACTTGTCATCTCTCTGAGCTCTTATCCTAAGATGCGAGTGTGATTCTATAAGAAGGCAAGTGCTCAGACACATCTTTGTTTTCATCTCACCTTTCCAGCTCTTTTTGGTCTCTTATAAACTCATGGTGACTCTAAGACAAATAACTTTATTGGAAAGATGGAACTGTTGTTTCTGTAGACCTATGTACTACACATTAGGTATAACATGTAATGTTTGGGATGTGTATATGCATTGCTATTTATCAAACATTTACTATGTGCCATACACCAGTGCAATTATTTTACATGTATTGGTACCTTTAATCCTCATAATAGTGCTCTGGGATGGGTACTATTGTTATCCTTATTGTGTACATAAGAAAACTAAGGTAGATATTTTAAATAATTTTTGCAGTATTTCACAGCTGTGAAGTGGCAGAACCAGCATAACAACGCTGATGTTCTGGTTCTTAATTATGATATAATAATGCCTCTCACAATTATTACTATATTCACTATAAACATTGCCTTAGAGTTTGGAATCTTGGCTGGTTAGAATCAGTAACCGACCCAGGGATCGAACCCAGGTCTCCCACACTGGAGGCAGACGCTTTAACCTCTGAGCCACCAGGGAGGATTTTGCTACATTTTTTATAAATTCTATTTCCAGTTTTATATGTGTGTTGTATACATATACACATATATCAGCAAATACTTTATTAAGTCCAGAAACCAGTTTATGACTACAGAAGCTATGTGGCTTGGGTACTAAGAGGCAACTCAGTTAATACTTATCAAGAATATTTTGTGGACTGTCTTCAAAAAGGTGACAGTATTTTAAAACATTCAATTAACCTTTCGGAGAAGGAAATGGCAACCTACTCCAGTATTCTTGCCTAGAGGATCCTGTAGACAGATAAGCCTGGTGGGCTACTGTGCTTGGGGTCGCACAGAGTCGGACACAACTGAGGCGACTTAGCATGCACGCATGCATTGGAGAAGGAAATGGCAACCCACTCCAGTGTTCTTGCCTGGAGAATTCCAGGGACAGAGGAGCCTGGTGGGCTGCCGTCTATGGGGTCGCACAGAGTTAGACACGACTGAAGTGACTTAGCAGCGGCAGCAGCAGCAGCAATTAACCTTTAATGTGAAATGATTCACCTGGAGCGTTTGTTAAAATGTTTCTTTATTCAGTAATCTGAGGTGGGGCCTGAGAATCCTCTTTACTACCACAACCCTGGTTATTGCCATAGCTGTTGATCTGTTGTTCCTTCAATAGAAAGTTTTTGGAAAAAAAATCAACATATATCAAACTGAGCACAATATAATCTGAAGTCAGTATTACCAGAATGAACAAAACACTGTGAAAGCCCTGAACTGCAGGTCTAGACTCACGCTTTGAAATAGGAGATTTGCACTTTTGCAGAAACCAGTGAATGGCTATGGACAGACTGTCCCAAAATCTTCTGAGTACATTTCAAATCTTCAGCAAGAGGAATGTTCTTAAAGATCATTCTTGGGGTTCCCTGATGGTCCAGTGGTTAAGAATCTGTCCTACAATGCAGGGGACACCAGTTCAATCCCTGGTCCGAGAAGACCCCACATTCTGTCAGGCAGCTAAGCCCCTGTGCCACAACTAATAAGCTTGTGCTCTAGAGCCTGGGAGCTGCAACTACTGAAGCCCATGAGCCTAGAACTTGTGCTCTGCCACAGAAGCCACCTCAGTGAGACAGTGAGAAACCCATGCACCACACCTAGAGAGTAGCCCCTGCACTCCGCAACTAGAGAAAGCCTGCATGCAGCAACACAGACCCAGCACAACCAAAAAAAAAAAAACAGATTCTTCTTTAAGAATCGGAGTTTTAGTAAATACATCCTTAAAAGTAGTGGTTTTACAATCTGCTACAAAAGGAAGTAACAGTTAAGAAATGAAAACCCCAACTAAGTAAATTATTTTGATGCTAAATCACTAAAAACAATGGAGCTAAATTTAGAAATAAGTGGCAACCCAAGAAAGGATGACAGAGACTCTTGGAAGTTTATCTATCCAAGGAACAGACCTTAATTCCAAATTGAGGACAAAAGGATTTTTAGGACAAATCTAAAGACTGCCACATGGCCAAGATTTCATGCATTTTCCCCTGCAACAGACATGGAAAGAAACAAGGCAAAAGGGATATGCTGTGTTTTTAAAGGCCGGCTGCAGGGTAGAAAGAGGCCTGGTGAGAGGGCCTCTGAGGTCTTCGGCCTGTGTTGGCTGGGGGGTTGCAAGAAAACTAATTAAAGGTAATTAACCCAGCAGCAGCTTTCACATAAAGGATAATTCAAGCAAACTGGAAATAGCTGGAAGTGGAGCCAGCTTTGATAAGCTACATGTAGGCTGTTAGTGCTAGTGCAAAGTAGACACAAGACAAACTAAAGAAGCAACTGGCATTGGGCAAGGCAGTGAAGCAGAGCTGAGGAATCACACTCCAAAACGTCATCTTAACTGACAGCCTTCTAATCAGATTCTCCATTTCCGTTCACTTAAAAATATACAATCACCATTCTTTAATCAGTCTTAGCAAAATCATATATATATATAAAGTATAGGCACACATGTATCCACGCATTTATACACAGGAACACAGGCGTGGTTTATTCTATTTTTATTTCTTCTAAATCACTCTTTTTAAAAAAACTGCTACATGGAGGGTCAGAAGCACAGATGCTGAGTCTGTTTAAAACGGCCTAGAAAGCAAAGCACATGCTTTAATCTGATGTCTAGGATGCATTTTAAAAAATTGGATTGAAAAGGATTAGATTAGATTAGACCTTCTGGATTTAAAAATGTTAAAGCTCCATTTATGCTTTAACATAATCTCTTTCTACTCTCTGGAGCCATCAGGCAGAATGCAGTCTTGGGTAGCTTTTTTTATTATTATTAAATTTTAGACTTTTTTTTTTAACATTCCACTTTCATATTTGTAATAGAAAGAAATCCTTAGAGACTAAGCTAAAAATTCTGTTGACTTGCTGCTAAAGGGAAGAGTGGATATGTATTTCTTCTTTTTTAATGGTGACTTTTGTGTATTTGTATACACACATGAATGTAAGTAGTTTTTACATCCAAATAACAGTGCATGCTTTTGAACACTGCACATTTTTTGAAGTTACAGTTGCTAGAACACAAATTCTTTATAAAGCTTAAATTAAAAAAATTATAAGACTTTGTACACTGTATCCCAATTTGACATACTCAACTCCAGTTTCTATAAATAAAAAAGATAAATAACTCTACATTTCCAAATTCCTGAGGTTCTGAAAATGGACTTGTTGCAGTTTTCATGAATCATAAAATAGAAAATACAATTATATTTGAAATTATGTAAAGTATTCTGAGGTGGCAATTTGAAAAATCTCCACATGAGCAATGCAAAACTCATTTGGCAGATATATTTTTATTTCTTAATATTTAATTATTGCTTCTTTAAAACCCATACACAAGCTGAGACTGACTTGTAAGCACTTGTAAGTTTTCTTCCCACTGCACTTGTTTTACACATCTCACAATAACTGCAATTACAAATGATTGATTGTATTCATGTAGCTTCAAAGATGTAAGATTTATGGCTTATTCCAGGTAGAGAAGTGATATCATTTATCTAAGACTTAAACAACACTACTATCTAACAAAAAGCCCTGAGGATATTAACATACTACTTTTAAACTAAACAAATTATTTTAACTAAATTTTAAAAATTGCAACATGATCAATCTTAGCAAAGAGAATATTATTCCTTATTGTCCTCCATGTGAAGTTTGATAACCAGATGGTGTAGACACCACAGGGCTGCTTTATACCAAGACTCAAAGAAACTTTGAGTCAAAGACTTTAAACCCACACTCAAAGAGCAGAAGCTTCTAGGACAGTATAACTGAGAAAGAAAATGAGTTTTTTTCTTTTAGGAGGTTCTAAAATACATTTGGTTTCACCTTTTGAGGTCTGCTTTTGAGATTTAATAAAAACTTTACTCTTTTGGAGGGAAAAGAAGAGTCATACGCAATATTTCCTTTTGCTCAATTTAAAAAGAATCCATGGATGAAACTGGAACCGATTATACAGAGTGAAGTAAGCCAGAAAGAAAAACACCAATACAGTATACTAACACATATATATGGAATTTAGAAAGATGGCAATGAGGACCCTGTATGCAAGACAGCAAAAGAGACACAGATGTGTAGAGCAGACTTTTGGACTCAGGGAGAGGGAGAGGGTGGGATAATTTGGAAGAATAGCATTGAAATATGTATACTATCATGTAAGAAANAAAGGCAATGTTTGTATTGGTCTTTTTTTTTAAGCACCTTAAAAATAAGATAACCGAAGCATTTTTAATTCAAATTTTGAGCTGCTAATCTAAGAAATGGGGCTACAAGTATTAAGTTCTATAGATAAAGCAGAAGAGAAATAGACTATGTAGCTTACAGCTCCAGCAAAAGCAGCCACAGAATCTCTGGCCCAGAACAGCAGCACTGCCTTGCTAGCTGCCATTAACTCCGTCAGGGCTCCTGATTCTTGCTTCTTTGATAGCAGCCAGTTCATACACCCTCACGAATGCTCTCTTTTCCCGACTTTACAAAAAGCAGAATTGCCTTCTTCTCTATTTACACACGTGTGGCTGCCAAGTTTACTATCATAGTATTAAAAATGAAATTTAAATTTCAAGTATTTAAATATACCCATATATAAATAAAATACATATAAAATAAAAGGAACTTGGACAATGCATTGTTATAATTACTTTGTTGATACTATTTCAAAAAGTAGGAGAAGGGTTCCCTTATTACAAACAGTCAGAAACTAGTCATAGCCTCATGGTTTTCCTGATTTAAACGTTTTCTGATTTGTATAATTTCGTCCAATGTGATTTTCACATAGCTCTATTTAATATTACTTTAGTAATGTGGTTGTCTTCCTTCTACTTCTAAAGATTCTTGGAGATATAGGAAATCCCAAATTATCTCTAATTATTTTAAACCTTTAAAGCATACAAAAGACTTGGTCCTCTTTATGAAGCTCTAAAGGAAGGCATGGAAAGATTATAACTATAAAACAACACAAATCAACATATTTATCGAGTATTAACCATGTGCCAGAAATCAGGCTAAATCTTTCCCATGTATTATCTCACTTAATCTTCCCAATGACCCCATGTAAAAGTTAGAATAACCATTGCAATCTGACAAATGAAAAACAGGTTTAAGGAGTTTCATAGCACACAGAATTTCTTAGACCTGGTAAAGAGAAGCATTGGTTTGAAACTCCTATAGTCTGAAAACTCTGAAGTTTACAATTCAAAATAGAAAGTCTGCACCTCTTTCCCATTTCTTCCTTTGCTATTTGCCAAATTATGCCTCCAGCCAGTTTTCTTTGTGCACCAGCTTCTGTCAAACACTGGAGGAGATCAAATAACAGGAACAAATATCATCAAAGCACAGCAACCGGTCACCTGGCCAGGTTTCCTTGTTATGGGAACAGCAAAGTCCTTGTCAGCAAAACCATCTGATGGTTGCCAAAGCAGCCTGTCTAGACAACTTAAAAGTCAAGTACAGAAAAAAAAACAAAAAATGAGATTTATTTGGAGAATGGAAGTGCCCACATAAAGAGCAGACTTAGTCAACCTTAATCTCCTTGCCCTCTAATCCCCTTGCCATCTTGGATGGTCTTTATCAACTGTACTGTTAATTCCTTGAGGGCAAGAAGGAATTCTTGCATATGAATGGCCTCTCTATTCTCACTGCTGCCAAGTCACTTCAGTCGTATTGGACTCTGTGCGACCCCATAGACGGCAGCCCACCAGGCTCCCCCATCCCTGGGATTCTCCAGGCAAGAACACTGGAGTGGGTTGCCATTTCCTTCTCCAATGCATGAAAGTGAAACGTGACAGTGAAGTCGCTCAGTCGTGCCCGACTCTTAGCGACCCCATGGACTGCAGCCTGCCAGGCTCCTCTGTCCATGGGATTTTCCAGGCAAGAGTACTGAGTGGGGTACCATTGCCTTCTCTGCTATTCCCACTAGTGCAGAGCATTTATTGACTTAATTTAAATAATTTTACCGGGGAGGACAGTCAGGTGAGACTGTTGTTGAATTCCAGATAGTGTTCTCAAGTCTCGGGTGATGAAAAGGTAGCATTTCCCTCTAACAAGACATTTNTCTTAGCGACCCCATGGACTGCAGCCTGCCAGGCTCCTCTGTCCATGGGATTTTCCAGGCAAGAGTACTGAGTGGGGTACCATTGCCTTCTCCGCTATTCCCACTAGTGCAGAGCATTTATTGACTTAATTTAAATAATTTTACCGGGGAGGACAGTCAGGTGAGACTGTTGTTGAATTCCAGATAGTGTTCTCAAGTCTCGGGTGATGAAAAGGTAGCATTTCCCTCTAACAAGACATTTCAGTTGCGAGAAAGACCAGATATCATTCAGCTCAATCTTCTCTTACTACTTTTCCTAAATGTTTAATCTTAAAAATGCCCTTTTTTCAGCTGGAAGACTAATTGTGACATTTTTAGGATTTCTGAAATTTATATGAATACTGGAGGAAGCCCATCAATTAGGTACTCATTTATACAGGGGGCTGGGATCAGTACATTTAAATTAGGGAAATGGAAGAAGAGTGACCAGTTGACACTGTGCTTAGGACCTTCCTGGTCTTAGAACTGAAAGCCCACATCCTAAGACACCCTTCAGTCCTGAGCAAACTAGAAAGCTTACATGATAGCAGATTTTTCAGGTGGCAATAATAACTAATGAAGGCAATGTTTCCGTTCCCTGTGGTTTGCAAAGCATATACCATAACTTATCTATGTATACACATGCATGCATGCATGAAACAGTGCACCAGAATTGATTTTTTAAATAGATAAGGAAAGGAAACAAATTATCATCAGTAAAAGTCCTTCTCTATAATGAAACCCAAGGACATGTATGTAAAAGAAAATGGACATTTGGAATCAGGAATAGGCTATGAAGACAGTGACCTCTTAAATGCTATTTAAATTTTTTTTTCAGGTCAATAATAGCCAAATGTTCTAATATCCTGATTTCCCAATGACCCATGTCAGTTGACTAGATAATGTTTTCTCAGTGAAAAAATCAATATTTACAAAGTTACAAAAACGATGAGATATTTAAAAAATAAAATTGAGTAATACTTGTTTACATCCTGAACAATTTCTACTTTAAATTTAAAACACATCAGATCTAGAAACCCTGAGAATATACATTGTTAATAAGAGGTTGCTTGAATCGATTTGTTCAGTAAGAAATACATATACAATAGCATAAAATTTAGGGCTTTAAAGATTTAAAGAGGAGTGGTAGGCTGCAAATCTGTTCAGTGTAAATAGCAAAAAGAAAATGAAAATTCGAGCCAATTTGTAACAAGACATTGAAAGCAAACCGGGATTCTATTAAAATGACTAGATCAGGGATAGGAATTTACAGGTTTGTTCCATGCTGTTAGGCAATTCACTTTGCTGTCTGTGACCCAATTTTACATTAGAAATATTGACTTAAACCACCCCCCTCCAAAACTTGCTATTAGTATTGTCTATACTGGTTTATGTCAATCAGGTAATTAGAAGACTATGATCAATCAACTTAAAATCAAAACCTTGAAATCACAGGCTAAATTTACAAATTTGAGGAGCCATTTCTCAAATCTGTACTATTTATCATAATGGAGATGGCTGAACACATGTACATCCTTCTATGGTCCATCCACAGCAATATCTTCATAACAAAGATTATACAATAATATAGGGGTCTACAATGACAAGTACTCCTCAAGTAAAATATGTTTTGGAAAGATAACTCAATATGTGTGTTTTTATAGTTGAAAAAAAAAAAGAATATTTCAGTAGAGGACATTTCCAAATAATAATTCCCATCCTTGCAGCTGAAATAAATATTTGATTTAATGTTATTAAAATGTCCAAATGCTCTGCAACTATTTCCAATTAACAGTTGCTCTATCACCAGATGGAAATTCTCTAGCTACTTTAACAGAGTTTTTGAGCTGAAAACATGAGTATTTTAGCCCTGATCAGCAGTAAGAAAAGTAAATTTTTAAGACATTAATATATCTTGCTCTTTTACAACCAACTTAAAGTCTTCAAAGAATATTATACCTTTTTCTACTTATGTACTAATGATGTAATCAAATGTTGCTGGAAAACCCAACTACATGTCCCCAGTCTTGAAAGATAAATACCTCTTATTTAACTTGTGTCATTTTTTTTTTCCAACTGTGAAAGTTTTCAGATGTCACATGAAAACTTTAGACAGACCAAGCAGAAAGAGTTTCCAACCTCTCTCAGTAAGAAATTTAGCAAACCATGAAACTCTTACTCAAAAAGTATGTCAGAGGAAGAAAGGGGAATGGTTTCCATCCATTACTGGTATATTAGGTACTATATGTGTATGATATAAAGAAACAATTCATATTGCTCTTAGCAGATACAGGAAAGCCAGGTGGGCCTGCTAGGCCTTGAGCAAAGTGAAAATGTATGTTGCTTATACAAAAATGTATTGGATGCAAAAAAAAAAAAATGGTGTAATACACTCTGCCTTCCCCATCACATTGTGATTAGGTGACAGTCTTTGTAAGTTTTTATGAAAGACTTGGAGTAAAATATAGATGGAAAAGGATGACAAGAACTCAAATTTGCTATTCTAAGCGACTCATTGTGTACATAAATGCAAAGTAGCTTCAGTCATGTCTGACTCTTTGTGACCCTATGGGTAATAGCCTGCCGTGATCCTTTTTCCATGAGTTTCTTCAGACAAGAATGCTGGAGTGAGTTGCCGTGTCTTCCTAACCCAGGGATTGAACTGAAGTCTCTCATATCTCCTGCACTGGCCACTAGCGCCACCTACAAAGCCCAAGAGACTCGTTCAGTTCAGTCGCTCAGTCGTGTCCGACTCTTTGCGACCCCATGAATCGCAGCACGCCAGGCCTCCCTGTCCATCGCCATCTCCCGGAGTTCACTCAGACTCACATCCATCGAGTCCATGATGCCATCCAGCCATCTCATCCTCGGTCATCCCCTTCTCCTCCTGCCCCTATTCCCTCCCAGCACCACAGTCTTTTCCAATGAGTCAACTCTTCGCATGAGGTGGCCAAAGTACTGGAGTTTCAGTTTTAGCATCATTCCTTCCAAAGAAATCCCAGGGTTGATCTCCTTCAGAACGGACTGGTTGGATCTCCTTGCAGTCCAAGGGACTCTCAAGAGTCTTCTCCAACACCACAGTTCAAAAGCATCGATTCTTCGGCACTCAGCTTTCTTCACAGTCCAATGAAATGATCATCATGACTTAATAGCAGTAAAGTCAAATAAAAAAATATTATCCCACTGTTTAATCATAATTCAGAAGATGAAGTTAAACACTCCATCAAGATACCTAGATTCCCAAATACTGCAAAGGAGATAGGTGACAATTCCACACTATAACACTCGCTTTGTGTGCTAAAAGAAAAGAGCAAAGAAGCATTTACCTGAGTTAATCCATGGTGTGATTCAGCCAGAACACAACACAGAGAAGTTTGAGAAAAGGAACATTCTGTTTTCTGCAGCAGCTAATTTTACTTCTTACGTGGCTCAGTGGTAAAGAATCCACGTGCCAATGCAGGAGACATGGGTTTGATCCCTGGGTCGGGGAGAGTTCCCTGGAGAAGGAAATAGCAACCCACTCCAGTATTCTTGCTTGGGAAATCCCATGAAGAGAAGAGCCTGGTGGGCTACAGTCCATGGAGTCAGAGTCTGACGTGACTTAACAACTAAACAATAACAATGACAATTCTACTTCCCCAATGTCCAAATCACAGATGCTTTGGTAAATGGCTATTGGCTTCCAGTGTCTTGGGTTACACAGCAAGATTCTTGATCTCTTTAGTATTTCAAATCTACCAAATTAATCGAACAGCCAGAAATTCTTCTTGTATTCTTATATGACAATGAAACATTGAGACAAAAAGATTAATTTTGTCTTCATCAACAGCATTGATAAGAAGGCACAGAGGCACAAAGTTCTTCTAGTCTTCCTAAACTTTACCTAGTCAATGTACTCAAAGCATAATTCTTTTATTATGTTCTAAACTTTAAGCCCAGTAAAAAAGGGGGAATTGTTAAATAAATCATTGTCTCATTATTTGTGTAAATAAAAATTACTTGTGTCTAGTTCAACCTGCTATTAACTGAGAAAATACATATGCATACACATAAGTTAAAGGTACTTCATATATGATGTGCATTTTCAAAAAGAAGTAATTTACTTATTATTTGTTTGGGGGGCTTCCCTGGTAGCTCAGGGTTAAGAATCTGCCTGCCAATGCAGGAGATGCAGGTTTGATCCCTGGGTCAGGAAGATCCCCTGGAAAAGGAAATGGCAATCCACTCCAGTATTCTTGCCTGTGTATTCCCATGGGACAGAGGAGGCTGGAGGGCTACAGTCCATGGGGTCGCAAAGAGTTGGACATGACTTAGCAACTAAACAGTAAGCAACAACAATTTAGTTTTTAAATAATTGTTCATAACATCCACCTTTGAAACCATACATTTACTGTCATCTTCTTTAATCTACCGTATAATCTTGACTGAAACTAAACCAAGTATTTATAAAAGTAAATAATTAAAAAAAAAAAAAACCACGAAGAGGGAAACAGAGAGACTACAATTTGCCTAATGTCTCAAAACCAGTTAGTGACAGAGGCAAGTTATGTAGAATCCAGGTGTTTTGACTCATGACTATTTCCATTAAGTAAGAGATTACCTAGGTTGAGAGCAAATACTATTTTTCAAGTCTTATTCCAAAATATCAAAGATGCTGACTGAGTAGAAATTTAAAAACAAACAAAACAAAACAGAAACAGACCCATATATACAGAGAACAAACCGGTGTTTGCCAGAGTCAAGGAGAACAGGGGACGGACAAAGTAGGTGAAGGGGATTAAGAGCTAAGAACTTCCAGCCATAAAATAAATAAGTCAAGTGGGTGGAATATAGTCAATAATGTAATGATTTTGTAAGGTGATGCTGCTGCTGCTGCT
>SJYX01011335.1:138867-155199 GCA_006410675.1 Oreotragus oreotragus | reverse complement strand
TGCACTCAAACTTATGTAATATCTCATCTAGAGAACTAAACTAGCCTCATAACTGATCTCCATCGATTCACTCTTATTCTTGAGGGCTTGAAAAGAACATCCTATGTCTACCGCATGTAATCTCAGCTGGGGCCATTCAGCTGGGGCCAGAGGATGCACTTCCAATATGACTCACACACATGTCTGGAAGGTGGTCTTGTCTGTAAGTTGGGAGCTCAGCTAGAGCTGTGAGCAAGGGGCCTCAATTATACCTCATATGGTTCCCCTCCTTACTGCTGATTGGGCCTCTTCAGAGCAAGGCAGCTAGGCTCCAGGAAGCAGAAAATTGAAGTGGCCTGCCTTATTAAATTCTAAGGTCAGAACCAATACAGTATTACCACCACCATATTTAATCACAGGCCCAGCCCAGATTCAAGATGAACAATGTTTGGACTCGCTTGTGGCAGCAAAGAATTTGCAACAATATTTAATCCTTCAAACCCATCATGTTCCTTCTTTCTTTGTTTGTTTCATTCTCTTAGCACCAAAGAGTTGGACACGACTGAGCGACTGAAATGAACTGAACTGAACTGACTCGGCATCATGATAAATTTTACATGGGTAAACATATATAAGAAAAATAGACCACAATTTACATCTGTTCTCCGTAACAGTTCTTCAGTTTTATATTGAAGAATATAATGGTCATATCTTAGATGAAAGGGCTTGTAAATTGTGCCTTAGGTTAAATTATCAATCTTAATATTACTAACGAAGATTTACCAGAAAATACAGGGCTGAAGCAAAACGTTTGCTCTTTCTGCTCTGTTTCTAAGCTTTCACACCCTGAAGCTCAGTCTGTGATATACTTGGCCTTGGCCTCACTAGATATCAGCCAGAGAATAAGAGAGGAAAGATGATATACAAATAGAGGTAGGGAGTTGGGAGAGAGAGAAAAAGACAGAGAGGGAGATAAAGAGGATACAGACCCCTTTATTAAATATAATTCTGCAAAATCTCTTTAGCTCTACATTCATTTAAACTCAAATACATTAAATCAAACATACTTATTTTGTAAAATTTCTTTTTCAAAGAAAGTCACTAGAAATGTCTATGTATGTAAAATAAAATCATAATAAATATTTTTTAAAATAGAGCCCATAAAATAATTAGAAAAATTGTAAATATTTGGAAATTATTTGACAACATTTTAATAGTTTGCATGCAATTAATTTCCTTGAAAGCAGACATTAACCAGAGAAATTAGATAGAGATTTGTGCACTATGTTATACTAAAAAGAAATTCAATTTTTTTTCACTTAAGAGGGATTCGAAATGTAGAAAATTTATCATTAATCAACATTGTAGTTAGTAAAAACATGTGTAGGTTGGTCAAGGCTATATATATTCCAGCAACAAATTTTATATTGAATTAATAATCATCTAAGCTATTAAAATGTTTTATGAAATATTATACACTGGTTCTCAATAAAACTGCACCAACTATGAGTGCCTAGTACAGAACATGAAATAAATACATCGAGTTTTACTTATTATACACAGTTTTCTTTTCCTACAAAGATAACCTTCCATATCGTATGTGACATATATAACTTGCATGTCACAAAAAGAACAAGAATCCTGTTGTGACATGTAAAATGTGCAATGAGGATATGGAGAACTTACAAGAAGGGCTGAACAGTCACAAGTTGGTTTCAGTTCATTTTAAGGCAAAGTTTTATTTATCTTATGAAAAGACTATACAGAAACTAAGGCTCTGACCAGACTTAAAGAAAAAGAGTGAGGTTGCCTGTACAGGATTATTTTCTGGGCATTGGAAAGTCATCTGATCTTAAATAATGTAACCAACACGATAGCACAATATGCAGAATTCACTAGAAAACACTCATTACACTTTTCTATATAGTTTATGCATTAATCTTCCTAAAACATAATGATTTGCCATATGACTTTTTTTAAACAAGGATCCTGAAGAGCATGACTTTAGTGATCTTAACAGGTGAGTGAGAAGGAAGAAGAGATCAGAAGGGAAATGAGAATATTTTACAAGGATGTGGAATACTTGTGAGAAAATCTTTGTCTTTTTCATCACATTGCCTAAAACAAATCTATAAGGCACAACAAATGAAAAACTATACCTTTATATACTATGAGGCTAAAATACAAGAAATATCAGAGAAAGATAAAACCAAATGGATAGTAATAAACAAATGATTATTAAACAGTTTACTAGATGGAATATTTTAAACTTCATTGAAAATATTGCATGAAAAGCTTGAAATAAAGTTCAGTGAAAAAAAATACATTCATAATGCATTCATAAAAATCATTCATTCTGCAACCATTCATTCAACACATATTGTGTATATATATATAATATGTATATATATATAATACATGTATACACAAAATTTACATGAATATGATTATATAAATGCATAGTTTTATTATATGATGACAGGTGATAATGGGTGAACTTTTTACTTCCTATAATTTCACTTGTTTAAAAGCTAAATTTAAAAGAAATTGTGAATACCCAAATGATCATTTTTAAGAAAATATAAATAGTAAGGATGAACTCAGGGTAAAACAGAGCATGAAACTGTAAACATGAGCAGAACTTATTCCTGCTCCATTCAAAGGAATAATAAACAAGTTCTAGAAGGAAAAGGAAGCAAAAGTTTATGTAAATCATTAGTCAAAGAGTTGGTCCAGAATACAGACTATTAAGAGATTAAAAACTGATTTTAGACATGACTGTCTGCATCAGTTGGTTTTCTTCACTATTTTCAAACCACTGATGCTCAGAATATCACATGACATATTCCACTGCACTAATATAAAACCCTGTCAGGTTTCTTATCAGTCCACCCCTTCATCAGAGTCTCAATTTCATGCAAAGGTGCTGACTCAGCAGAAATGCCATGCATAGTGACATGGTGACTTCTGCCCCTAACCACGAGACACCTTTCATTTATATTCATCAAGGAAATACCCCACAGGCATCAAACTGTCTACCCAGATCTCAGCTTGTTATCTGATTATCCAACTTAATCCCATTAGACACTGATATTTTAAACAGCTCAAAAATTGCTGACAAAACACCTCTGCAAACATTAAAAATCCCCTACGTGAAGAGTATTCAATTCTACAATTACCTTTAGTAAAAGCTGATGTTTACATTTATTTAAATATTAATCAGGAACAATTTCAAGTGAAAATGAAAAGAACTGAGTGTCTCAAGAAAAGAAAATCTTGCAGGACACAATAAGACCTAGGGAGATGAGAAGACCTTTCTTCTCTCTTTTTTGGAAACACTGGAAATTCTCAGGAGCTCTTTCTCCATAAAAGGACAAATGGTTTGGTCTCTTCAAAAGCCTAGATATAAAGTCCATTCCCGCTTTATGGAGACCGCTTAACTCACAGCGAATTTAGGAAAAGCATCATATTAATATTAGTATATATGTATACTTGTGGAAAGCACAACTCTATGGATGCTGTATACTTTTGAAAATATGTATCTTTTAACAACTCATCTCACACGCTAGCAAAGTAATGCTCAAAATTCTCCAAGCCAGGCTTTAGCAGTATGTGAACTGTGAACTTCCAGATTCAAACTGGATTTAGAAAAGGCAGAGGAACAAGAGATCAAATTGCCAACTTCCACTGGATCATCAAAAAACCAAGAGAGTTTCAGAAAAACATCTCCTTCTGCTTTATTGACTGTGCCAAAGCCTTTGACTGTGTGGATCACAACAAACTGTGGAAAATTCTTCAAGAGATGGGAATACCAGACCACCTGACCTGCCTCCTGAGAAATCTGCATGCAGATCAAGAAGCAACAGTTAGAACTGGACATGGAACAACAGACTGGTACCAAATCAGGAAATAAGTAGGTCAAGGTTCCTTTTGTCACTCTGCTTATTTAACTTACATGCAGAGTACATCATATGAAATGTTGGGCTGGATGAAGCACAAGCTGGAATGAAGATGGCCAGAAGAAATATCAGTAACTTCAGATATGCAGATGATACCACTCTTATGGCAGAAAGCAAGAAAGAACTAAAGAACCTCTTGATGAAAGTGAAAGAGGAAAGTGAAAAAGATGGCCTAAAACTCAACATTCAGAAAACTAAGATCATGGGATCTGGTCCCATCACTTTGTGGCAAATAGATGGGGAAACATTGGAAACAGTGAAAGACTTTGTTTACTTGGGCTCCAAAATCACTGCAGATGGTGACTGCAGCCATGAAATTAAAAGATGCTTGCTCCTTGGAAGAAAAGTTATGACCAACCTAGACAGAATATTAAAAAGCAGAGACATTACTTTGACAACAAATCTCCATCTAGTCAAAGCTATGGTTTTTCTAGTAGTCATGTATGGATGTGAGAGTTTAACTATAAAGAAAGGTGAGCACTGAAGAATTGATGCTTTTGAACTGTAGTGTTAGAGAAGACTCTTGAGAGTCCCTTGGACTGTAAGGGAAAAAAAAAAACAGTTCATCCTAAAGGAAATCAGTCCTGGGTGTTCATTGGAAGGACTGATGCTGAATCTGAAACTCCAGTATCTTGGCCACTTAATGCGAAGAGCTGACTCATTGGAAAAGACCCTGATGCTGGGAAAGATTGAAGGCTGGGGGAGAAGGGGAAGACAGAGGAAGAGAGGGTTGGATGGCATCACTGAATCAGTGGGCATGAGTTTGAGTAAGCTCTAGAAATTGGAATTAGACAGGGAAGCCTGGCGTGCTGCCATCCACAGGGTCACAAAGAGTTAGACACAACTGAGTGACTGAACTGAACTGACCCTTTAACAAAATGGTCAGGAAAAAGAATAAAAGGAAAATGTAAAAAGCACACTTCTACATAAATAGTTTCCACAAATAACAGAATCTTTTCTCTAAAAACAATATGAATATGAAAAGTTTCTAAAATCAAAACAGTGTATCAACAAATGGCACAAAATATTCACAATATTGAGGATTTTTTTTTTCATATAAATGAGTAACCATTAACAATCCTCCTGCAAAGACAAACCCAAATTTCAGTTCTGGTCGAATGGTTTTGGCACTATTTCACTGACAGAAGAAAAGAAAGGACATCTGGAGCTAAACTGAAGCCATGCCCGAAATTAAATAAGAAATCATTTCTTCTTTTGCCCTTACCACCCATCTGTATTTTCTTGATGTTTGTCTTAGTTTGTACTTAAGCTATGGTATATTTAATCATTTAATTTTTATTACGCACTGCCATATACTAATGGAGAAGGAAATGGCAACTCACTCTTTTTCTTGCCTGGAGAATGGCGTGGATAGAGGAGCTGTGGGGCTGCAAAGAATCAGACATGACTGAGCAACTAACACACACACACACACACACACACACACACACACACACACGTATACCATGTACTAAGCTCTGAGCTAAGTATTTGAGATATAGTTTCTGACCTTGATTATTCACTGAAGAACACCAGTAGATAAATTCTAACAGCTGGCAATGCCCACTGTTGATGGGAATGAAGACTGACATATAAATTCTGGGATAAAAATTGCCTTTTTCATCTAAAGTTGAACAGGTATACATCTACCACCTAATAATTCCAACCCTGGGTATATACCCTAAACTGACTCTAGCCCATGTTTACAATAGAATACTCAAAAGTGTTCCAGGAACATANTGTGTATATGTACCACAGCTTTCTTATCCATTCATCTGCTGAGGGACATCTAGGTTGTTTCTGTGTCCTGGCTATTATAAACAGTGCTGCGATGAACATTAGGGTACATGTGTCTCTTTCTATTCTGGTTTCCTCGGTGTGTATGCCCAGCAGTGGGATTGCTGGGTCATACTACCAGCGGTATTTTTCACAGAACTAGAACAAATAATTTCAAGATTTGTATGGAAATACAAAAAACCTCAAATAGCCATAAAATATTTTAAAGGTACCACGAGGAGCTGGGGTGAAGGCAGTCACAGAGGCATCACCAGAGTCGGGATTCAGTCTGTTGTTCCAACTGAGTGCTGGACCCCCAGGAGGCTGAAAGACATTAAAAACATTTTTTAATGCTCAACATCACTAATCATCAGAGAAATGCAAATCAAAACCAGAATGAAATATCACCTAATGCCAGTTTGGTTAGCCACTACAAAAATAAATGACAACAGCATAAAATAACAAATGCTAGTAAAGATGTGGAGAAATCAGAACCCTTGTGCAGTGTTGATGGGAGTGTAAAAAGGTGCAGATGGCCTAGAAACCACAATCTAAAGTACTTTAAGGATTAAAAATAACCATATAATTCAGTAATCCCACTTCTGGGCATCCAGAAGAATAAAAATAAAACAAATTCTCAAAGAGATATTTGCATATCCATGTCTGTTGCAGCATTATTTAAAATAGCCAAGACATGGAAACAGCCTAAGTGTTTGTCAATTGATGAATGAATAAAGAAAATATGATGTGATAAATATATATACACACACAAATCCCACTTCTGGGCATCCAGAAGAATAAAAATAAAACAAATTCTCAAAGAGATATTTGCATATCCATGTCTGTTGCAGCATTATTTAAAATAGCCAAGACATGGAAACAGCCTAAGTGTTTGTCAATTGATGAATGAATAAAGAAAATATGATGTGATAAATATATATATATATATATACACATACACACATATAGAAGAACACACACATACACAATGGAACACTATTCAGCTTTCGAAAAGGAAATCCTGTCATACCACAACACGGAGGAACCTTAAGGACATTATCCCATGTAACCTTAAGTTACATAATCCCATGGCTAAAAGACAAAACTTTCATGATTCCATTATATGAGATACCTAAATTAGTCAGCAATCAATGCAAAGAAAGGAACCTTAAGGACATTATCCCATGTAACCTTACGTTACATAATCTCATGGCTAAAAGACAAAACTTTCATGATTCCATTATATGAGATACCTAAATTAGTCAGCAATCAATGCAAAGAAATAGAGGAAAACAACAGAATGGGAAAGATTAGAGATCTCTTCAAGAAAATTAGAGATACCAAGGGAACATTTCATGCAAAGATGGGCTCGATAAAGGACAGAAATGGTATGGACCTAACAGAAGCAGAAGATATTAAGAAGAGGTGGCAAGAATACACAGAACTGTACAAAAAAAGATTTTCATGACCCACATAATCACGATGGTGTGATCACTCACCTAGAGCCAGACATCCTGGAATGTGAAGTCAAGTGTGCCTTAGAAAGCATCACTACGAACAAAGCTAGTGGAGGTGATGGAATTCCAGTTGAGCGATTCCAAATGCTGAAAGATGATGCTGTGAAAGTGCTGCACTCAATATGCCAGCAAATTTGGAAAACTGAGCAGTGGCCACAAGAGAGGAAAAGGTCAGTTTTCATTCCAATTCCAAAGAAAGGCAATGCCAAAGAATGCTCAGACTACCGCACAATTGCACTCATCTCACACGCTAGTAAAGTAATGCTCAAAATTCTCCAAGCCAGGCTTCAGCAATANTTATTTCAAATCCTAAAGATGATGCTGTGAAAGTGCTGCATTCAATATGCCAGCAAATTTGGAAAACTCATCAGTGACCACAGGACTGGAAAAGGTCAGTTTTCATTCTAATCCCAAAGAAAGGCAATGCCTAAGAATACTCAGTCTACCATACAATTGCATTCATCTCATAGGCTTGCAAAGTAATGCTCAAACTTCTCCAAGCCAAGCTTCAAAAGTATGTGAACTTCCAGATGTTCAAGCTAGATTTAGAAAAGGCAGAGAAACCAGAGAGATCAAATTGCCAACATCCGTTGATTCATCAAAAAAGCAAAACTACCATACAATTGCATTCATCTCATAGGCTTGCAAAGTAATGCTCAAACTTCTCCAAGCCAAGCTTCAAAAGTATGTGAACTTCCAGATGTTCAAGCTAGATTTAGAAAAGGCAGAGAAACCAGAGAGATCAAATTGCCAACATCCGTTGATTCATCAAAAAAGCAAAAGAGTTCCAGAAAAACATCTACTTCTGCTTTATTGACTATGCCAAAGCCTTTGGCTATGTGGATCACAACAAACTTTGGAAAATTCTTTAAGATGGAAATACCAGATCTGATCTGCCCCCTGAGAAATCTGTATGCAGGTCAAGAAGTAACAGTTAGAACTGGACATGGAACAACAGACCAGTTCCAACGGGAAAGGACTACATCAAGGCTCCTTTTGTCATCTTGCTTATTTAACTTGTATGCAGAGTACATCATGCTAAATGCCAGGTTGGGTGAAGCATAAGCTGGAATCAGGGTTGCCAGGAAAAATATCAATCACCTCAGATATGCAGATGACACCACCTTTATGGCAGAAAGAGAAGAACTAAAGAGCCTCTTGATGAAAGTGAAAGAGGAGAGTGAAAAAGTTGGCTTAAAACTCAACATTCAGAAAACTAAGATCATGGCATCCAGTCCCATCACTTCACAGCAGATAGATGGAGAAACAGTGGAAACAGTGAGACTTTATTATTTTGGGCTCCAAAATTACTGCAGATGGTGATTGCAGCCATGAAATTAAAAGATGCTTACTCCTTGGAAGGCAAGTTATGACCAACCTAGACAGCTTATTAAAAAGCAGCGTTACTTTGCCAACAAAAGTCCGTCTAGTCAAGGCTACAGTTTTTCCAGTAGTTATTTGGATGTGAGTGTTGGACTTTAAAGTTGAGTGCCAAACAATTGATGCTTTTGAACTGTGGTGTTGGAGAAGACTGTTGAGAGTCCCTTGGACAGCAACAAGATCCAACCAGTTCATCCTAAAGGAAATCAGTCCTTTATATTCATTGGAAAGACTGGTGCTGAAGTTGAAACTCCAATACTTTTGCCATCTGATGCGACGAACTGACTCATTGGAAAAGAGCCTGATGCTGGGAAAGATTGAAGGCCAGAGGAGGTGGGGATAACAGGGGATGCGATGGTTTAATGGCATCACCAACTCAATGGACATGAGTTTGAGTAAATTCCAAGAGTTGATGATGGACAGGGAAGCCTGGCGTGCTGCAGTCCACGGGGTCACAAAGAGTCAGACACGACTGGGCAACTGAACTGAAGAGCTACAAAAAAAACAGTAAATTTTGATATTTTACATGTTGACAGATGATGAAGTTTTCAAGCAATAAACATGAGAAAAGAAATGACTTAGGGAAGGCAAATTCAGTTTGGGACTTGGGGTTGGGAAGGTTTGGGATATCCATACAGCTATGCTGGTAGACACTTGAAAATACAGTAGCAAGTTGGCACAGAAAATCAAATTTATGCACCCTAATTAGTAGTTGTGACCAAGGAATCCAAAGATGTGCTTTGTAGAGTAAGTAGAGAAAAAGACTTG
Organism: Oreotragus oreotragus; assembly: GCA_006410675.1. Classification (NCBI taxonomy): domain Eukaryota; kingdom Metazoa; phylum Chordata; class Mammalia; order Artiodactyla; family Bovidae; genus Oreotragus; species Oreotragus oreotragus. Next base: position 145,820 of record SJYX01011335.1, on the reverse strand, counting down.
AGAGTAAGACGGATGGGTGAAACTTTGGAAAAGAGAAATAAACAAAGAATTTTTAAAAAAGATGTGACTGAGAGCTCGAGACTCAAGCCAGAGTGCCAAGGTTCCTCATACACTTCTACGATACATAAGCAAGTTATGTACCTCCTCTCTGCTTCAGTTTTTTCCAGTTGTAAAAATGAATATGAGAACAATATTTATGTATTATTATTTTTAGATTAAATTATCCAATGTGCATAAAATATCTGGCAGGTACTTCTCCGTTCAACAATTACAAGTGTACGTACTGTAGACTAGGCAGCTAGGCCTGGTTGTACAAGACTGTAATAATCTGTTATCTGAGAAGTAATTATACAGATGTTGTGATCTGAACATCCAGACAGGAAACTTTGCTGCTGCTATTACCACACTCCCCAAACCATCCAGTATATCTCGTCTATTGATTAATATTGAAACACCCCTCCTGATGGCAAGACTTATAATCTACAATATTAAGTTTTAAGATGCAGATTATGGGAAAAGTAATACCATAGCTTAAACTGACAGCAGAAGACTAAAGGATTCAACTTTGATCCTTTCCTAAGAACATATGTCAAAAATGGTGAGAAAAAGACATGGCAGAGCACTGAAGAGCAGAAACGAAGCGAGGACACCAGGCAGCGAGACGGACTGTAGAAAGAGAAGCCTGGGATGGATGGACAACTGCCTCATCTTGCGTTGAACTGACCCATCCTGACCTACCTGGAAGTTTTGATGAGCCACACTTTTCTGTCATCACAAAGGGTTGTTCTACCACTGAACCTCCATTTTCCTTTTTTATGGACTAAATGATAAAATCCACAGAGCATACTTAGCATCGTGTCTGTCCTGTAACACGTGCTCAGTAAATATTGTCTGTGGTTGCCTATACTTCAGGCTATACCAAACTCCTCCTGGCTCACAGGAATCCTATCCCATTCTCTCCCATAGATGTGACACAATTGTTAAGAAACACTCTGAAGGATATCTTATGAAAGAGGGTTTCTATGCCTGGGAAGGAGATGATAGTTATAAAGGAACAACAACAACAATGATGTTAATAAAAAGTATGTAGAGTGCGCCAGATGTTATGTTATCACATTCCACACAATATTAATACATAAAGTATTTAGTCTATGGATTGCCTCTTTCAACAAGTATTACTACCCAATTTTGGCTATAGACATCGTTATTAATGAAAGGTCAGACAGTTCTAAAAATTTATCAAGTCATCAAATTTAAAAACTAAATCAACAGTAAAAAGAGATAATACGGGAGAAATGTATCATTGCATTAATTTTACTATATACAGCTGCACAGGACACCATGATTGTGAAGAGAGTAAGCTTCCATTCTCTCCCTGTCCCCTCTTGATTTCCTTCCATCCCTCTTGAAAGTACTAATTATTGGCCACAAAATTCATGTCGCTTCTCAGGGAGTCAAGTATAATTGACATTCTCAGATATTCTGTAGCTCTCCTCTTACTTCTCATTAGTTTCAACCCCAAGATTTGAAAGCTATCTAATTGCATGCTTGATATTTTTAAGATTAACCATCTATAGTAAGATGAAAGGAGAATTTTTCATACTGCTAAAGGACAGAAATACGAGTCCAAAAAAAAAAAAATGTGTGTAAGAAAATATCTGAAGAAAGAAGCAGTCATTTGCTTCGTCTGCTGGTGCCAGTTCAGGACAGGATTTTTCAAGGAGGAACTCAACAATACCAAGATGAATACACAGGAGCATGCTTCAGATTATCATCATTAGACCACTTATTTAATATACCTAAACAAAGTTAGCTTAAAATTATATGTGATTTCTCAGTCAAAGAGTTTTCTTTATTTTAGTNAAGACTAAAGGATTCAACTTTGATCCTTTCCTAAGAACATATGTCAAAAATGGTGAGAAAAAGACATGGCAGAGCACTGAAGAGCAGAAACGAAGCGAGGACACCAGGCAGCGAGACGGACTGTAGAAAGAGAAGCCTGGGATGGATGGACAACTGCCTCATCTTGCGTTGAACTGACCCATCCTGACCTACCTGGAAGTTTTGATGAGCCACACTTTTCTGTCATCACAAAGGGTTGTTCTACCACTGAACCTCCATTTTCCTTTTTTATGGACTAAATGATAAAATCCACAGAGCATACTTAGCATCGTGTCTGTCCTGTAACACGTGCTCAGTAAATATTGTCTGTGGTTGCCTATACTTCAGGCTATACCAAACTCCTCCTGGCTCACAGGAATCCTATCCCATTCTCTCCCATAGATGTGACACAATTGTTAAGAAACACTCTGAAGGATATCTTATGAAAGAGGGTTTCTATGCCTGGGAAGGAGATGATAGTTATAAGGGAACAACAACAACAATGATGTTAATAAAAAGTATGTAGAGTGCGCCAGATGTTATGTTATCACATTCCACACAATATTAATACATAAAGTATTTAGTCTATGGATTGCCTCTTTCAACAAGTATTACTACCCAATTTTGGCTATAGACATCGTTATTAATGAAAGGTCAGACAGTTCTAAAAATTTATCAAGTCATCAAATTTAAAAACTAAATCAACAGTAGAAAGAGATAATACGGGAGAAATGTATCATTGCATTAATTTTACTATATACAGCTGCACAGGACACCATGATTGTGAAGAGAGTAAGCTTCCATTCTCTCCCTGTCCCCTCTTGATTTCCTTCCATCCCTCTTGAAAGTACTAATTACTGGCCACAAAATTCATGTCGCTTCTCAGGGAGTCAAGTATAATTGACATTCTCAGATATTCTGTAGCTCTCCTCTTACTTCTCATTAGTTTCAACCCCAAGATTTGAAAGCTATCTAATTGCATGCTTGATATTTTTAAGATTAACCATCTATAGTAAGATGAAAGGAGAATTTTTCATACTGCTAAAGGACAGAAATACGAGTCCAAAAAAAAAAAATGTGTGTAAGAAAATATCTGAAGAAAGAAGCAGTCATTTGCTTCGTCTGCTGGTGCCAGTTCAGGACAGGATTTTTCAAGGAGGAACTCAACAATACCAAGATGAATACACAGGAGCATGCTTCAGATTATCATCATTAGACCACTTATTTAATATACCTAAACAAAGTTAGCCTAAAATTATATGTGATTTCTCAAAGAGTTTTATTTTAGTGCCAAAATTTTGTTTAAAATTATATTTTTCTTTTAAATCATTTTATTAGTAGAAGCATGTTAATGATTTATGTACAATTAAATGAAATTTTTCAGTGATTACATACTATAATGAAACACAGAATAAATGAAAGAGAAAACCAGTTTTTATTCTGGTTTTAATTGAGAAGAGTGAGACAAAGAAAGCCATAGCATTGAAGAGACTTTTTTCCTTTTGACAAATTATCTACTTCTGGTAAAATCATGGGTTTTTAAAAGTTTCTTCTAACTATTTTTCACAATAAACTTATTTCTATTTATCAGGTATTTATTTTTATTTACCATTTTGAGAAGAGGAAAGGAATATCTGACTTTAAATAAAAATGAATTACTCAAAAACAACCACTGACCAGAACACATCAGCACACAGCAGAGGATCTATATAAAATAGACTTTTGCTGCCCTCTTTTGGAATAAATAAGTGAACAATATCAATTTGAGTCTATGCATTTTACTACTGTTTCCTACCACTGCCACGTTGCTTAGGAAACAAAGAGCCAGGACTCAATTATCAAATGTCCTGTCACTAAAGAGTTAAAGATTCATTTTAATTTTATGAATCCAAAAATATTATTTAGCAGAGGATTATTTAACAGCATATACATGCTGAAGCTGAGACTCTAATACTTTGACCACTTGATGTGAAGAACTGACTCTCTGGAAAAGACCCTGATGCTGGGAAAGATTGAAGGCTGGAGAATGGGATGACAGAGGATGAGATAGATGGTTGGATAGCATCCCCAACTCGACAGACATGAGTCTGAGCAAGCTCCGGGGAATGGTGATGGACAGGAAAGCCTGGGATGCTGCAGTCCCCGGGCTCACAGTCAGACAACTGAGCAACTGAACAGTCAGACAACTGAGCAACTGAACTGAACTATTTAACAGCATACTGAATAAAACTATAATTGTTTTGAATAAAACAAATCCAGATTAGATGATAACCCCACAAACTGGAATGGTAATCTTATGATCAATCATTGGAGTTTCATGTAGTCTTATAAACAGTAATAATAATCTAAGTGTGAATTTCTAGTATAAAATAAAAAGTAAAAGAATTTAACTTTGAAAAATATTAGGAAACTTTTTGGTCTAGCATAATTAAGAAGCACTGAGTATCTCAGTTTTCTAATACACTTATACTCATTTTGGCAATAATATTGAAACTTGCTGGTCATACTACTATCATTCAAAGGAAGTACTCAATATTTGATGAGCTTGTGGAGATTTTAAAAATTAGATAAGTTCAGACAAAGCTTAGGTGTGATCCTACTATTCATCACCCTTCCCTTCTCTATCAGAAAAAAATGCCAACAAAAATGTATGATCTCAAATATTAAATTTCAATAACTATAAATTACATCTGACCCAAACTGAACAAAATAAAATCAACAAAGTTAAATATTCTCACGTGGTTTTGCTCAGATGGACTGAAAACATATCAAGTACAATGTGTATCAAAAGCCATGTTAGCGTTAGTCGCTCAGTTGTGTCCGACTCTTTGGGGCCCCATCAGGCTCCTCTGTCCATGCAATTCTCCAGGTAAGGATATTGGAGTGGGTAGCCACTCCTTTCTCCAGGGGATCTTTCTAACACAGGGATTGACCCTGGGTCTCCTGCACTGCAAGCGAATTCTTTAAAGTCTGAGCCACCAGGGAAGCCCCATCTAAAGTCATAAGAACGTTGAAATCTGGTTATGTTCCTGGGCAGCATGAGCCCTTTTGGAGGGATGCACCTTGAAAATAGGACCAAACAAACATAACAGAATTATTGCATGTAATAATTCTAGGTAGGAAGAACCTAGTATTTCAGGATCCTAGAATACAACACTAACACACAGAACTCAAAACAAAAGCAAAACAGTTAAGTGGGTTTATGTGGCCTGAATCCTCATGATAAAGAAGAACTATTGTTTGCTTGAGGAAAACTTGGTTTTAACCATATTAAAAAAGTGGAGTTTTAGAAAACCTTATGCATAAAATTAAATTCTTCTACTACAGTGTACAAATTACTGACAGCAGTTTCAAGTGTGGACAGAAGCCTTGCTGTAGTCATTCCACCTAAAGAGGAAATTTGAAAATTCTTGGCTACAATATAACACGTCAAGAACTAGGATCAACAATTTCAGATGTTAGCAAGGATTAGTACATTTATTTATAATTTTAGGGAAACAAATTTTAATCAATAAAATATCTATGTAAATACAGAATCATAATTAGTAATCATCATTTCTTTTTAGGTATTTTTGCAAACTTACTCACAATTATTCCATATTTAGATGCCTTCATCAAAATACTTGTTAACTGAATTAATATTTTATAACTACAAGTGTGTATCATCATTCAAACCCTCATCTTCAAAACTGCTTAAATATCACTTCAGTTATTACTATTCAAAAGTGACAAGATATATCAACTCAGATGACAAAAAGAAATTATCAACTGTTTGACAAATATTATACTATTAGAAGTGAGTAAAATCTCTGAATAACCTTCAGGCTAGATGGCTGTCCTAGAAATGAGGTATAAATGAAGCAAATTGGTGGTCTTATTGTAGGAGTCAAAACACCCNCCATTCAAACCCTCATCTTCAAAACTGCTTAAATATCACTTCAGTTATTACTATTCAAAAGTGACAAGATATATCAACTCAGATGACAAAAAGAAATTATCAACTGTTTGACAAATATTATACTATTAGAAGTGAGTAAAATCTCTGAATAACCTTCAGGCTAGATGGCTGTCCTAGAAATGAGGTATAAATGAAGCAAATTGGTGGTCTTATTGTAGGAGTCAAAACACCCAGGTGCAGCTAACCATATTGGATATTGTAGAGTAAGCCTAGATCTATAGATAAGTAATTTGTTTGATTTGGGGTAAGAAAATTAAATAGACTTTGTCTAGACAGAATGACCTCACTGCATACATTTGTTCCCACAGAAGCCAGAATCTAATGAAAATTCCAAATTACTTTATTAAATAAATGTCTTTAGCTATGCATATATGTTGCTTTCTAGTGAAGCCCTGGCAATTTTACTGTGACAATAGCAAATATCATACTGCATTAAAAATTGTAGAAAAGTCCTGTGATATGAATGCAACAAACTGACGACACTCTAATTTATTACTTTTTTGTAGTAATTGATTTTTATTTAAGTTTACTATTATCAATGAGTAATATTCCCTGGTGGCTCAGAGGGTAAAGCATCTGCCTGCAATGCAGGAGAGCTGGGTTCGATCCCTGGGTCAGGAAGATCTGCTGGAGAAGGAAATGGCAACCCATTCCAGTACTCTTGCCTGGAAAATCCCATGGACAGAGAAGCCTGGTAGACTACAGTCCATGGGATCGCAAAGAGTCAGACATGACTGAGCAACTTCACTTTCACTATCAATGAATAATCATACAGCCCCATAGGATCCCACAGGCTAAATCTGGTGATTTCAGGACATATTGTATAATAGTTAAACAAATGAGAATTTGCAGAAACAAGAGCATAAAAAAATTCTCATTTGCTTTTATCGTCTGTTTCTAATATGACATGTGGGTATGTATGTGTCTGTCTGTACACGTGTATATTGTTTTTAATTTTATTTAGTTTGTTATTATTATTGTTCTTTTGATTGTGGTTTGCTAAGTTGGGGTAGGAAGCAACAGTTAGAACTGGACATGGAACAACAGACTGGTTGCAAATAAGAAAAGGAGTACGTCAAGGCTGTATATTGTCACCCTGCTTCTTTAACATATA
>SJYX01011335.1:119675-131710 GCA_006410675.1 Oreotragus oreotragus | reverse complement strand
CCTGCAATGCACAAGACCCCAGTTCGATTCCCAGGTTGGGAAGATCCCCTGGAGAAGGGATAGGCTACCCATTCCAGTATTCTTGCCTGAAGAATCCCCATGGACAGAGGAGCCTGGCAGGCTAAAGTCCACAGGATTGCAAAGAGCCGGACATGATTGAGCAACCAAGCATGGCACATATCCATTACTTCATAGTTTGTAAACTAAGGACAAAAGATGAATTATAGCTGGTGAGATTCTGTATTAAGATGGTACCTTCAGTTATAAACAAAAGTTTTGCTGATTTCACTATTTCCAGCAGAGCTGAAAAGTCTATGTGTGGTCAGCATTTCAACAGTTGCTTAGTATTTTTCCTTTCTTTTCTTTTTTCAGTTATCGGCTGCTGCCTAGAATCAATTCTTATTGGCATTGGCAAATCAAACTTCTAACACGTCCATCTTTCAAGACTTGGCATAAAAAAAACCCCAGTTCTGATTTGGCACAGACTGACTTTATCACATCCTATTCTTTGTTGGGTATAGGGGAAGAAGAGCAGAGACATACACAGGGGACCGGAGGCCCGTTGGGATGAGGCAGGAGAAGGCTGCCTCTTACAGTTCATGTGCACAGTGCCAGAGGAAGCATCATAATCATCTAAAGGGAAATATGGGAATAAATGAAAAGGGATAAATATTATATACCTCAATTCTTCCTGCACCAATCCATACAGGAGGCTGCCACACTTAACTCTTTTTGTGTGTGTGAGAGCTAGGATTCACTGTCTTAGGGCATGACTGATTACAGGACTTCAAAACGCAAAGTAAGGGTTTTAGTGGGAAGAAAGGGGTTTAGAAAAGAGGTTATAATACATGGAGGGTAGCAGCTGTAGAAAATAAGGCAGCAAAGGTGAAAAGGAGCCCATGGAGTCCACCACGTGAAGGAGTTAAGGCAACAGTCCTCCTGGGCCCAGCCTGCCAATGGTGCCCAAGGGTCAGGAATAGGGTAAACTAACCAGCCCTTTTTAGCTCAGAAGGGTTTTACTGCACAGAGCACATTTTGTCCGGCCACTAGTTGACCACCAGCATCTATTGAGCACTGTCACAATGCAAAAAGCTTTATTCCTTTCTTCTTCACTCAGAGAAACCCCAGTGGAGAATGAGTGATGATATAACCGGCCACAGAGATAAGACAGGTTTAGTAGCCATATCCCATTTTGCCCAGAAAATTGTGCAGGTGTATGTGTGTAACGGACTTGTAGTCCATTAAATTACAGAGAAAATTGGCCAGGTGCACGGGATAATAGATGTAATGAAGAACACATTATTTTTTCCTTTTTTTAACCTTCACTCTTTTGTTTTCTACTAGGATGCTACTGTAGGAAGGTATGGGGCTTAAGGCTTGGAGCTCTGGCTATCACTGTGTCCCTGAATAAACCACTGGTGGTGCTGATCCACTGCATAGGAAGGAGTGATAAGATAGAAAAAAGTCTAAATCATTGTAAGATCAACCATCTTGTGTTAGTGACTCAGTCGTGTCCAGCTCTTTGTGACCCCATGGACTGTAGCCCTCAGGCTCCTCTGTCCATGGAATTCTCTAACTTAGAATACTGGCGTGGGTTGCCATTTCCTTCTCCAGGGGATCTGCCAAACTCAGGGACTAAACCCGGGTTTCCCGCATTGCAGGCGGGTTTTTTATTGACTGACCCACCAGGGAAGCACCACCAGACCTCTTGCTACTTACAATAGTCGTGTCATTGTTTAAGCTACTAGTTGTTGATCAATTAGCAAATGCCACTGTGTCTGTGCTCAGCTGTGTCTGACCCTGTGCAACCCATGGCCTGTAGCCCACCAGGTTCCTCTGTCCATGGAATTTCCCAGGCAAGAATACTGGAGTGGCTTGCCACTTTCTACTCCAATATATGCCAGACATTAGGCATATAAATATTATTATATTAAATATTATCCTGATTAGTCCTAATAATAATCACTACCCAAGAGAGTACCAGATATATGAGGTCTCCAATAAACTTAAGTTCATGGTAAGCACACACACGAATAAATGACATAATTCTTATTAATTCCATTTAACAGAGGAGGAAATTAAGTTTCAAAAAGTTAAACAAACTGTCCAACTACATAGATAGTAGGTGGAAAGGCTAAGATTTAGACCATGTCTTCTGAATCCTCATACTGTCTGGCCCACAGTGTTGCTTCCAAGGTATTCGGTGAATGACTGATTTTAACATTTAAAAGCAGTCTGTGCACCTGTCTTGCTATGAGCTGAGCTTCTTGGGTTGTACTGAATGTATCAATTCTGATGTTCTGAGCACTCAGGTACCTGTTTGCATTTGACTGAATATTGGCCACTACCATTTTCTTGCTGTTCTGTTCTGTTTTTCATCTAGATGGAGGTGATTTCTTGAATGACATGGTCTCGAAGACAGGTCTTAGATGGGAAGTCCCCACTGCCCTAATGATGGATATTGTGTGGTATGAATACGAGAGTCCATTGAGTATGGCTTTTTCATATTTAGCATCAAATGAAAATTAACCTCTATTACTTATTAGTGCTTAATTATTAATTTTAATAAAAATCAAACACTACCACTGGTGCCGAAACCCACTACTGACTATTGGTATAAAAAACATCAATAACTAAAGATTATTTGCTATTTAATGTGAAATATGTTAAATATTATTGATGACAAATGTTCCCTGGAACAATTATATTGTTTTATATTTCTCTGTGGTAACAAATGCTTCCTTATGGTATAGTATGTTTTATAAAATTGTTATTTTAATCTGAGGAAAAACTGTTATAATTATCAAACAGTAATTGATTAGTCACCTTTTCATTCAGTGTATTCTATGTGTGTCCTTGCCCTGAATTTACTTCCTAGATTGCTGCTAGATTTGGTTGACCTAAAGATCTTTAGGCAGTTTTTCATCTGCCTAAAGTCTGACTGAAGGTCTCTTTGATTCAGAATTGCTGAGAATGGGGACTTTGACAACAATTTCCAGCTCCATGAAGTTATGGGGTGGCCTGACCCATTTATGCATCATGGGCTGGAGAATTATTCTCTTGTAACTGACTTGAATTTATGTAATGATACTGATTGAGCAATCGACAATGCCTTTATTCTAAATTAAACAAGTATTTATTAAAAACTTTCTATATGTCAGACACTATGTCAGATCCTGGTTGTATAAGGACCAATTGTGGAGCTTAATCTGGAGAGAGAAGTCTTATATTTAGCAGCAATTTTAAAAGTAATTTTTTAATTAAATATAAAGTACATATTAAAAACTGTGAAACTCAAATGTGTAGCTTGATTTTTACAAAGCAAACCTACTCATACAACCAACACTGAGAACAGAAAATGGATCATTACCAGCCCCGGACGCACCTCTCATGTTTCCTTCAAGGGTGCACCTTAGGCTTTTCACACCCTGGGTTGATTTCATTTCATTTTAAACTTTTTATAATAGAAATCATATAGTATATGTTTCTGACTTTTTTAACATTTTGCTTTTAAGATTCATCATATTCTTGCATATAATTGTAATTCAGTCATTCTTACTGCTATATAGTATTTCATTAAATGAATATAGCACAGTTTATTTATACATTTTACTATACCTAGAAATTTGGGTTGTTTAAAGTTTGAGGTTATTATGATTGTAAGTCTATGAATATTTTTGTCTTTTGATGAATATCATATATGCATATTGCATATATATCTAAAAGTATATTTACTAGATCATAAAGTCCACACATTTAGCTTTAGTAAATTTTCCCAAAAACTTCTCCAAAATGATTGTATCAATTTATAATCCCACCAATGGTTTATGGGAGTTCCACTAACTTCAGATCCTCAATTCTCGCTATTATTGATCATTTCCATTTTGGACATACTGGTATACAGTTGCAGAGACATATACTGAAGTTTTAATCTGCATTTTTCAGGTGATTAATGAGGTTGGGCACTTTTTAGTATTGATGGGTCATTTGGTTAGCCCTTTTTATAATACCTGTTCAGGTCCTCTGCCCATGATTTTTTCTGCATTCTTCTCTGGTCTTATTCCTACTGAAGTTTAAGAGTTCCTTATATTTTGAGGATATGAGTTTTCCATCAGATATATACATCTTCAACTTGATAACTTGCCTTCTCACTCTCTTAATGATGTCTTGTTATGATGAATTATTAAGAAATTCTTAATTTTATGAGAGTCTAATTTTTTAAAACTTCCTTTACAGTTAGCACTCTTTGAGTCTTATTTAATAAATACATGTCTGTGAAAGTTGCTCAGTCACATCCAACTCTTTGCAACCCCATGTACTATATAGTCCATGGAATTCTCCAGGCCAGAATACTGGAGTGGGTGGCCTTTCCCTTCTCTAGGGGATCTTCCCAGCTCAGGGATCAAACCCAGGTCTCCCACATTGCAGGTGGATTCTTTACCAGCTGAGCCGCAAGGGAAGCCCTATCCCCAAAATAATGAAGATATTTTATTTCTCTTCTCAAATTTTTATTTTTAAAATGTTTTATATTCATATCTGGAATCGATTTTGAATATAGTTTCAGAACAAGTTTCATTTACTTAATATAGATATCCAATCAGCCAAGTACCATTTATTAAAAACACCATTCTTTCTCCTCTGCTCTAGAGTGTTACCTTTGGCATAAAACTAGATGCCCAGATTTGTAGATGTGTTCATATACTCTATTTGTCTATTCATCTAACCTTAGATCAATACATCACTGTCTTAATCACTATAATTTATCTAGTGTTATAAAGTATAGGTATTCAGGCTTTGTTATTCTTCATGATTTTCTCAGCAAATCTTGGCATATTATACAGCAGAGATTTCTTTATAATACTCTGATAACACGGTTGTTGTTTTTCAGTCACTCAGTCATGTCCAACTCTTTGTGACCCATGGACTGCAGCATGCCAGGCTTCCCTGTCCTTCACTGTCTCCCAGAGCTTGCTCAAACCCATGTCCCTTGAGTCGGTGATGCCATCCAACCATCTCATCTTCTGTCATCCTCTTCTCCTCCTGCCCTCAATCTTTCCCAGCATTAGGGTCTTTTCTAATGGGTCAGCTCTTCCCATCAGGTGGCCAAAGTATTGGAACTTCAGCTTCAGTATCAGACCTTCCAACGTATATTCAGGATTGGAATATTTATTGGAATATTTCCTGAATTGGAAATTTAGGATTTACTGGCTTGATCTTGCAGTCCAAGGGACACTCAAGAGTCTTCTCCAACACCACACTTCAAAAGCATCAATTCTTTGGCACTCAGCTTTCTTTATGGTCCAACTCTCACATCCACACATGACTACAGGAAAAACCACAACTTTGACTAGATGGACATTTGTCAGCAAAGTAATGTTTTTGCTTTTTAATATGCTGTCTAGGTTGGTCATAGCTTTTCTTCCAAGGAGCAAGCATCTTTCAATTTCATGGCTGCAGTCACCATCTGCAGTGATTTTGGAGTCCAAGAAAATAAAGTCTTTGTCACTACTTCCGTTTTTTCCCAATTTATTTGCCATGTAGCAATGGGACTGGATGTTATGATCTTCATTTTCTGAATGTTGAGTCTTAAGCCAGCTTTTTCACTCTCTTTTTTCACTTTCATCAAGAGGCTCTTTAGTTCTTTTTCACTTACAGCCATTAGGGTGGTGTATATCTGAGATTATTCATATTTCTCCCGGCAATCTTGATTCCAGCTTGTGCTTCATCCAGGCCAGCATTTCACATGATGTACTCTGCATACAAATTAAATAATTAGGGTGACTTTGTACAGCCTTGATGCATTCCTCTCCCAATTTTGAACCAGTCCATTCTTCCATGTCTGGTTCTAACTGTTGCTTCTTGACCTGCATACAGATTTCTCAGGAGGCAGGTAAGGTGGTCGGCTATTAAGAATCTCATTAAGAATTTTCCACAGTTTGTTGTGATCCACACAGTCAAAGGCTTGAGCATAGTCAATGAAACAAAAGTAGATGTTTTTCTGGAATTCCCTTGCTTTTTCTATGATCCATCGAATGTTGGCAATTTGATCTCTGGTTCCTCTGCCTTTTCTAAATCCAGCTTGAACATCTGGAAGTTCTCAATTCACGTCCTGTTGAAGCCTAGCTTGGAGAATTTTTAGCATTACTTTGCTATCATGTGCAATGAGTGCAACTGAGTGGTAGTTTGAACATCTTTGGTGTTGCCTTTCTTTGGGATTAGAATGAAAACTGACTTTTTCCAGTCCTGTGGCCATTGATGAGTTTTCCACATTTCCTGGAATACTGAGTGCAGCACTTTCACAGCATCATCTTTTAGGATTGGAAACAGCTCAACTGAAATTCCATCACCTTCACTGGCTTTGTTTGTAATGATGCTTCTGAAGGCCTACTTGACTTTGCACTCCAAGATATCTGGTTCTTGGTGCATGATCACACTATCGTGGTTATCTGGGTCATTGAGATCATTTTTGTATGGTTCTTCTGTGTATTCTTGCCACCTCTTCTTAATATCTTCTGCTTCTGTCAGGTCCATACCGTTTCCATCCTTATTGTGGCCATCTTTACATGAAATGCTCCCATGGTATCTCTAATTTTCTTGAAGAGATGTCTAGTCTTTCCCATTCTTTTGTTTTCCTCTGTTTCTTTGCATTGAGCACTTAAGACGGCTTTCTTATCTTTCCTTGCTACTCTTTGGAAGTCTAGTTTCCATCCTTATTGTGGCCATCTTTACATGAAATGCTCCCATGGTATCTCTAATTTTCTTGAAGAGATGTCTAGTCTTTCCCATTCTTTTGTTTTCCTCTGTTTCTTTGCATTGAGCACTTAAGACGGCTTTCTTATCTTTCCTTGCTACTCTTTGGAAGTCTGCATTCAGATAGCAGGGTAGAGGGACAAATTAAATATCTTTAGGTAATGTGAAGGTGACACAAAGTGATACCTGAGACAAAACGTGAAGGCTGGGTAGTATTTTGATAGGTAGTGGATATTCTTTTAAGTACAAATGCATGATTGACAATTTGAAGCAACTCAGGATTCAGAGAGATCTTCCATTCGTTTTCAAATAACATTCCTTAACAGGCTTCTCTGATAGTTCAGCTGGTAAAGAATCTGCCTGCAATGCAGGAGACCCCGGTTCAATTCCTAGGTTGGGAAGATCCACTGGAGAAGGGATAGCCTACCCATGCCAGTTTCTTGGGCTTCCCTTGTGGTTCAGCTGGTAAAGAATCTGCCTGCAATGATGGAGAGCAGGGTTCAATTCCTGGGTTGGGAAGATTTGGAGAAGGGAAAAGGCTACCCACTCCAGTATCCTAGCCTGGAGAATTCCAGGAGAATTTCATGGAGAATTCCATGTATAGTCTACAGTGTCGCCAAGAATCAGACACGACTGAGCAACTTTCACTTTCAAAAGGCTTTACCCTGTGGTCTCCTCTGATATACTCAAACTAAAAACTAGAATCCAACTGATTATTACAAATATGCTAATATGCTAAATGAGACATCCTATAAATGTTGAAGACAAAATCTTTCTTCTAACTTCTCCCTTGGAAGTGATAGCCATTGAACATTTAGATTCACTAACTTTCTAAAATTGGGATAGTTGCCTAGTGACTAAGAAAACACATTTATCCAGTCCTATATTTTTCTCAGTTTGCTTAGAATTAAAGGAGGTGATTACTGAGTGTGAAAAGTGAAGATTCTAGATTGTTTGTTTGTTCATACACATACAAAGAGTGTAATAAAGGTATGTAAGATCACAAAAGTACCAAATCTGAGATGGAATGAGAAATCAGGAGAGGCATGATAAAGCCAAAAAGAAAAAAAACTCTGTGGAAAATATGCAGTAATTGACTTAGCAGCAGCAGGACATGCCTTATAATAGTAACTAATTTTCTCATATAGGTTCTGTATGGAAAGAGTCATTAGATTTTGATTTGAGCTCTGAGCACAGAATCAACTGTCCTTTCAGATTATATGTCCAGACTCTGCTTTTCATCATAGCTGTTGTCTCAGATAGGTTCTAAGAGTTGATGAGATGATCAATATACAATCTACATTCAAAAGACATATTTCAATTATCTACAACTCTGGGACTGAAGGACCACTCAAATACACATAAAATCCTATACAATTTAGATACCCTCAGAAAGTCTATTAGGAGTTTTGGAGAGAACAGTTCAGATGTATGAATAAATCTGAAAGCTGAAGTTGTTTGTAATATCAACACTATTTACACAATGTATTCAACTTTGTAAATGAACTTTTAATTTTCTTTACTAACTTAAGCATAGGCTTCCCGGGTGGTTCAGAGGTAAAGAACCCACCTGCCAATACAGAAGATATGAGTTTGATCCCTGGGTCAGGAAGATCCCCTGGAGAATGAAATGACAACCTACTGCGGTATTCTTGCCTGGAGAATCCCATAGGCAGAGGAGCCTGGAGGGCTACAATCCACGGGATCGCAAAGAGTTGGACTCAACTGAATGACTAAACAACCTAATCATAAATTATATGATTCATTTATCTCAAGTTATTCCACTTTAACTCACTGGGGAAAGTGACTTAATATGCTATTTAATTAAAATTGGAGCAAAGTTGTTACACAGTCATTATATGTAAGAATATGGAAATTTTTCATGTTATTTACTTACAAGAAGCCTCTTCAACTGGATAAGTCACATAATTTAGATAATAGGTTTGTCCACCTACAATAGTAACATGTAGAACTAGAATTAACATTTTTGAGCATAGAAATAAAAGTGTTCTTAATTTATCACAAATTCAATCATCTTTAGAACTTGAATTCTATTTCTATGATAAAAATATTAATAAACAAGTATAAAATAGGTTCAAAGCCTAGAAAAGATGTACATAAATAAGGAAAAGGTTTTCAGAGTTACTTTCTACATTGTGAAAATCCTGTACTTCAATGCTTTACTATAATATTACAGAAATGTATTTTTAAAAACTTGAATGGTTGGTATGAAGCAGTAATGATATCACATTTATACTGTTCAATTAGAGGTTTAACTTTCCACTTACAGATATATTTTAAAAGTAAAAAATGCACACACACACAAATTTCCTGTACTCTTAGAATTATTAAATAAATAGTTGTACAGATTTCCATATGCTGAATAAGCTTTCAAAATGTACACAAAATTTCTAGAGATAAAAAACTTACTTACATGGACCTTGATTGCATAAAGCAGAAGTTTAAGGCCTGGGATTTTGAATACTCTTTTGTAAATGGACTCACTTCATAGATATAATCCTAGCTAGCTATGGTATTAGGCATAGAAGTATTTAGAAACAAAGATAGCATAGTCTTTACCTTCAAAAACTCTCAAGTCAGTAAGCAAGAAAGATAAGTAGAGACAAATCACTAGGCCAAGTGGCAAGTGATTTAATGGAATATAAACCAAGTTTTCCAACAACAAAGATAGAGCTACTAATTAAACTTGGAGAGGGAACACTTCACTGAAATGTCATTTGAGCTACAGTCTCAAGAATGAGTAATGTTTACAAAATTAAAAAAAGGAGTGATAATTCTTGGTTCATAATGGAGGCTTGAGGATATAAGTTTTCTGCACTCACCTCCTGATGTTTTGTCAAAATGATAGTAAAATTATTTTTTAAAATCACTAGACCAGAAATTTTTATATATTTCTGAATGATGGAAAGTTACTCCACTTATACGTCAGAGTAACATAGAATAAAGTACACAACATTAGGGCCCATGCTTGGCAAATTACCTCTCCATAAGTAGCTTCTGCCCTGGACTGACCTAGAAAATTCCACATCTTATGTTGGCAAGCATGATGCAAAAAACTGGTTCTCAAGTGTCAATGATGGTGGTTAATCAGAGAAGTTTGTTTAGAGAAGAGCAAGTTTGGCTGTTCTTCCTCTTCTGCTGACAGATACATTGACTGCTATATTATTCTTATTGGGAAATGGAAGCAGCGATCTGTTTGGATAAGAGGCTGATGAGAAAGGTAGAGGTAGATGGAGAAGGAAATGGCAGCCCACCCCATTCTTCGCTAGAGAATCCCATGGACAGAGGAGCCTGGCAGGCTACAGTCCATGGGGTCACAAGAGTTGGACACGACTTAGCGACTAAAGAGAGAGAGAGGTAGAATAGAGCCTAAGATAACTTTAGACTTCTACAGTGTACCCAGAGGAATAAAAGCAAAGATATATCCAATTCAGAGTGGAAACCTCTTAGGTAAGGCTTCTGTGGCGGCTCAGCAGTCAAAAATCTGCCTGCAATGTAGAAGATGTGAGTTTAATCCCTGAGTCGGGAAGATCCCCTGGAGGAGGAAACGGCAACCCACTCCAGTATTCTTGCCTAAAAACTCTCATGGACAGAGGTGCCTGGAGGGCTACTGTCCAAAGGATCACAGAGTCGGACACAACTGAAGCGACTTAGCATGCATGCACACGTGCTCTAAGAACTTGCGTGGCTTTCTGTCTGCCAGGGAAGGCCAGTGGTAAGTCTTGCATACTCAGGCAGCACAGTTCTCATGCTGGGGACCAAAAATACGGCTAGACAAAAAAAAAAAAATTTACTATCCAGTTCTTCTCCCTTGACAGGCACTTCTCACCAACCTGCAGTTAAACAAGGTCACAAGACTAGGTCTAGGCAATAAGTTGTGGGTGGAAGTGACATGAATTCCAGGCTGAAACAAACAAGACCAGAGTCAAGACCATCAACTGGCTCTTCTGATGTATCAACTAAGGAGGCAATGTATTCAGGGTGGTCCACTACGTTGCATGAATTGGAAGAGGAGGTGGTGTGAGACAGAGAGAGCCCTCAGCATGAGGAAACAGTTTCTCAGAACAGTCACCTGGTTTGATAGCAGACTTCACATGAATAAGAGATCACCTTCCACCATGTTAAAAACTTTAGATTTGGGAGCTTTCCTAAGACTATAGCACAATCTAGCCCCTTAATATATAATAGCCTGTTGTATAAAATGACATGTATGACAGATTTTAATAAATTTCACTAAGGACTTGGTGAAGGCTATCAAGTCCATTTCCAGTTATGTGAAGTTTATTTAGTCAAACTATGCCACCATTAAAATATCAGTAAATTGAAACTATTAAGATTGTAAAACATAAATTCAAAAACTGGATTTTAGAAAGTTTCAAATATACATTTAATTTTCTTCAATGTATCATGCAAGCATTTAATGATATTTTATGCCAACATTTAACAGAGGAGTAAATGATCAGTATTTTGAACTTTCTAAGTCATCTCTTACGTGGGAAATATTTTCTGCATAGAGAATAGAATGCACAATAAGGATGATATTTGTCATATTGAATAGCATTTTAGGTCTTTATCTCCCAAGTTTGGACTCGGACTTGTTTGGTATCAGTGGCAAAGTGAAAGCAGAACATAAGCCTGCAACTTTGCTCACAAGCTTTCCAAATCCTGCCATCTCACCTCGGTGTGTGGGAATATGCTCCATTTCTCCCCAGATACGCTCGAGGGCTCAAAGGGTTAGCTTACTGGCAAGGTAAGAGTCAAAGCCCAGGGAGGTGATCCTTCAGTCAGTCAGTTCAGTCCCTCAGTCGTGTCCAACTCTTTGCGACCCCATGAACACAGCACACCAGGCCTCCCTGTCCATCACCAACTCCCGGAGTTCACTCAGACTCACATCCATCGAGTTGGTGATGCCATCCAGCCATCTCATCCTTTGTCGCCCCCTTCTCCTCCTGCCCCCAGTCCCTCCCAGCATCAGAGTCTTTTCCTTTTTTTTTTTTTTTTCCAGAGTCTTTTCCAATGAGTCAACTCTTCGCATGAGGTGGCCAAAGTACTGGAGTTTCAGCTTCAGCATCATTCCTTCCAAAGAAATCCCAGGGCTGATCTCCTTCAGAATGGACTGGTTGGATCTCCTTGCAGTCCAAGGGACTCTCAAGAGTCTTCTCCAACACCACAGTTCAAAAGCATCAATTCTTCAGCACTCAGCCTTCTTTATAGTCCATCTCTCACATCTATACATGACCACTGGAAAAACCATAGCCTTGACT
>SJYX01011335.1:90144-118415 GCA_006410675.1 Oreotragus oreotragus | reverse complement strand
CACACACACACACACACACACACACACACATTTCCTTAAGGGGCTTAACTGTCACTCTGTTCAAAGGTTCAAGCACTTATGAAAGCCTTGGACAGCAAAAAAGTAGCAAATTTCCCACTATAATATTATAATAGGGCTTGTGAAATACAAAGCTGTACTCACATGCATTTTTGAGTCTAGTGGGACATAATTTCCAGTGTGGCAACTTTTCTAGTATGTCTGTTCTTAGGCTTACAGAATTATGACATATGAGTTTTGATGTTTAGAAATGGTCTTTTCCTCACCCATCACAGTAATGGCCTTATATTTTTATTTTTTCCCATTTTAAATGAAAACAGGTAGAATATATGTTGCATTTCTGAAAGTTTTAACACTGTATAAGAAAACTGATGAATAATGAAGGTCTATTATCTTCACAATAAATTACATGTTCTAAGACCCTGTGAAAGTTCATATATTGTGTAACTTCCTTTTTTTGTTCTAGAAGTTATCCATTCTGAATTTTCATTAAAATATAAGAATGTCTTTATGAATTGACTGAATATAATATACCTATCTAAATATCTGCATTTGTGTTCATGGAGTTTTCTTATTGTAATACAAATTATTATATACTTAAAGCCTATAAACAATAAGCATTATGGAAAATAGGAATTATTATATAATTAAAGCTTTTAAACAATTAATATAGATGATCATATCTATATTTCTCTGATAAATATGAGAAAAACAGGTATTTCTGGAATTAATTGCAGCTCATCTTAAAACAAAGGTGAAATATAACACCACTTAGGAAAATTTAACTTTCTCCCTTTCTCCAATAATTGGTATAATCTGCATAAATAAAGAAAACACTGTGATGTTATAAAATTTTGTCTGATAGTCTATTAAATATGTATGGTTATAGTTACAGAAATGTTTGTAAGATGAAACAAGAAAACAAAAAGCATGTAAGAAATAATGATGTCATTATAAGAAGCTATAGCTCTCAGTTATAAGATGAATAGATTCTGGGATCTAATACACAAAAAGACCCCAATGCAGGGAATGATTGAAGGCAGGAGGAGAAGGGGACAACAGAGGGTGAGATGGTTGGATGGCATCACCGGCTCGATGGACATGAGTTTGGGTAAATTCTGGGAGTTTTTGATGGACAGGGATGCCTGGCATGCTGCAGTCTATGGGGCTGCAAAGAGTCAGACACAACTGAGCAACTGAACTGAAACTGATGGTGATTATAGTTAATAATATTGTATTATATACATGAAATTTGCTAAGAATGAATCTTAAGTATTTTTACCACTCATACATACACAAACAGTAACTATGTGAGGTGATGAATGTGTTAGCTAGTTTATGGTAATTATTTCACAATATATACATATATTAAATCATCACATTGTACACCTTTAAAAAATCCCATTGTATAATTTAAATATATATGCTATTTATTCATCAGTAACACCTCAACAAAGCTGAAAAACTATAATAAAAAACGCTATACATAATAAATATTCATGAAGGTTCATGTGTGTTTTGAAAAAGTAAATCCAGCATATTAAGGAAACTATCAGTTATCTACCCTGATTTGCTAATTACTAGAATAAAAATAAAAACATAGTAACCTTTGTCTAACTGTAAACAACATTGCCTTCATTCTAATATACTTTTGTAGGACTATATTAAACAAAAACAAAACTAGTAATCCTAAATATCAACATTTTCCTGCAAGTCTAAGGAATAGGAAGGTGGGGTTTTTTGGCCAAAGCTTTTATTTCATAAATTTTTCAAAATTGCTCTCCTATATAGATCAGGCTACTTGACTGGACAGTCTCTATGCAAGCTTTGTAAAGGTGTTTACTAACAGTAAGTATATTTGAATAAATATATACAATGACTGTGCTTATCCAATCAAGGATACTGAAAGCAGGACTGAAAGGAAGTGATCTGTGGCTCATAGACACTACAGAAATTATTAGCACTTAATTAGTTGCCAAACACTAGGCAAAGTATGCTATACAAATCATTTCATTTCATCCTTACCCTGATAATAAGATACTATTAATCATATTTTTCAGCTGATATTTACAAAGCATGATACATTTTTATTAACATCTGTTATTTATTTCTCAAAACCATACTATGGAACAGGTTCAACCACCTCATAAGGGATGTGAGAGCCATTTAGCCGGGTTTATTTACCCACAACGGCTGCTCTCCGAAAGGACATTGCTCCAACATTTCACATTGTTATTGCCAACAAAGGAAAGATGATCTGAATACCTGTAATCCTGGTGAGCAAACAGTTCCTTGTACTTGCTCATCCTATTTAATTTAGTGGTAATTCTATTTCTGGTTATAAGTCCCGTGTGTGTGCTAAGTCACTTCAGTCGTGTCCAACTCTTTATGACCCTATGGACTATAGCTCACCAGGTTCCTCTGTCCATGGGCTTTTCCAAGCAAGAATACTGGAGTGGTTTGCCATGCCCTCCTCCAGAGGATCTTCCTGGCCCAGGGATACAACCCACATCTCATGTCTCCTGCACTGTCAGGCAAGTTTTTTTTTTTTCACTAGCGCCACCTGAGAAAAGTGAAAGTGGAAGGTAAAAGTCGCTCAGTTGTGTCTGACTCTTTGCTACCCCCTGGACTATACAGTCCATGGAATTCACCAGGCCATGGTCTGGAGTGGGTAGCCTTTCCCTTCTCCGGGGATCTTCCCAACCCAGGGGTCAAACCCAGGTCTTCCGCACTGCAGGTGGATTCTTTACCAGCTGAACCACAATGGAAGCCCAAAAATACTGGAGTGGGTAGCCTATCCCTTCTCCAGTGGATTTTCCCAACCCAGGAATCAAACCAGGACCTCCTGCATTGAAGATGGATTCTTTACCAACTGAGCTATGAGGGAAGCCAGCAGGGAACCCCCTTCTAATTTCTACAAGATTTAAATTTTATTTTTTGACTCTGAAGACTATATGACTATTTAAAATATCATTGGTAAATAGGTGGAAAATACAACCTTCATTCTCTGATTCTAATGATCTCCAGGGAAATACTAATAATGGGCTGAGCAGCTTGGGGATCAAGGGCCTGGGTTCCACCATCAGAATCCCAATCCTCCTACTTTCTCTTTGCGATCTGGGAGTAACTCCAGTTTTCTTACTGAACTTCAGTTTTAACATCTATATTTCATGGGACTCCTGTAAGGAATAAAGGGATTCACCCACTCAAAGAACTTGGAATGTTGCTTAACACAAGTGGGTTGTCAATAATTCTTTGTGAACACTGTGCAAGTAGGTGGACATATTAATACACGTGCCCAGAGTTTGTCCTCAAAAAAAATATTAGTAGGAAAGACTGACTCACGAAAAAATTATTTTTAATGAGATAAACTTTAACTGTTTCAAAAGGAACCATGAAGAAAGTAAAAAGATAATATACCGACTGGGGGAAAGTATTTCAAAGTATATATCTGACCAAACAATTTGTATTTGGAATATATGAAGAACCCTTGCAATTCTATAATAAGAAGACAAGCTCAAGATAAATACTGAAGACAAGTAACTCAAAAAATGAGCTAATATAAAAAACCATCTTACCAGATTGCCTAATAACATTAAAATCATGTTCAACAACACAAGTCATTAGGGAAATGCATATTTTAAACACAATGAAAGATCACTTCACACCCACTAGGACGATTATTCTGAAAAGACAAATAATAGCAAATGTGGAAGATACAATAAAATTGGCTAAAATCCTCCTGCCTTGCTTGTGGGAATGTAAAATGATACATCACTGTGCAAAACAGTTTGACAGTTTCTTACAAAGATGAAGACAAGTTTACTGTACAAATCAACAATTCCACTCTTAGATATCCATCCAGAGATTTTATGTGGATATTCATAGCATCATTTTCACAATAGCCATAAAGTGAAGCCAAATGTCCATCATCTGGTGAATTTATAAACAAAATGTGGTATATTCATAAAATGGGACACAGTAAAACAATAAAACAGAACAGATTATTGGTGCATGTTATAGAATGAATGAACATGCAAAAAAAATGCTAAGTGG
Source organism: Oreotragus oreotragus (assembly GCA_006410675.1). Taxonomy (NCBI): domain Eukaryota; kingdom Metazoa; phylum Chordata; class Mammalia; order Artiodactyla; family Bovidae; genus Oreotragus; species Oreotragus oreotragus. The sequence continues at coordinate 114,341 of SJYX01011335.1, read as the reverse complement.
AAGATCTTTAGTCCTGTTAGTTCAGTTGTTCAGTCCTGTTCAGTACTTTAGTCCTGTTTGACTGTTTCTGACCGCATGTACTATAACACGTCATGCTCCTCTGTCCACTATCTCCTGGAGTTTGCTCTAATGCATGTCCACTGAGTCAGTGATGTTATCTAACCATCTCATCCTCTGCCATCCCCTTCTCCTTCTGCCCTCAATCTTTCCCAGCATCAGGGTTTTTTCCAGTGAGTCAGCTCTTCGCATCAGGCAGCCAAAGTAATGGAGCTTCAGCTTCAGCATCAGTCCTTCCAATGAATATTCAGGGTTGATTCCCTTTAGGATTGACTGGCTTGATCTCCCTGCAGTCCAATACACTCTCAAGAGTCTTCTTCAGCACCACAGTTAAAAAGCATCAATTCTTTGGGGCTCAGCCATCTTTATGGTTCAACTCTTACATCTGTGGATGAATACTAGGGAAACCATACGTTTGACTATATGGACCTTTGTTGGCAAAATGATGTTTCTGCTTTTTAATATAGTGTATAGATTTATCATAGCTTTCCTTCCAAGGAGCAAGCATCTTTTAATTTCTGGCTGCAGTCACCATCCACAGTGATTTTGGAGCCCAAGAAAATATAATCTGTTTCCACTTTTCCCCATTTTTTTGTCATGAAGTGACTGGACCAGATGCCATGATCTTAGTTTTTTAAATGTTGTATCAATCCAGCTTTTTCACTCTCCTCTTTCACCCTCATCAAGAGACTTTTTATTTCCTCTTCACTTTCTGCCATCAGAGTGGTATCATCTGCATATCTGAGGTTGTTCTCTGAGCAGTCTCTGACTCCAGCTTATGATTCATCCAATCTGGCATTTCACATGATGTACTCTGCAAAATGCTTCATATTACATGGTTTCATGTATATGAAATGCAAAGGAGTAAATGTCAAATTTACACGGAAAGAAAGATCAATCTAGGCTGGGGGGTGAGGGCAGAAATTGACAGATGAGACAAAGGAACTTATGGGGTGATAGAAAGGTTCTAACCTGGGTGGTGGTAATAATTGTACAACTCTATAATCTACTAAGATCACTGAACTATATACTTACAATGGGTGAGTATTACAGAATGAAAAAAAAAAAAGATTTGTGAGAAATGTGGTAAGTGCAAAGTTACATGAAGATATTATGAAAGCACTGAGGCATATCCTCTCACTGTATCTGGCTTCTGCATGAGATGCTGCTTGAAGTGACTCTTCAGGAGAGGACAAAAATCAGCAGCTCAATAGGGAGAAGGAAATCTAGGCAAGGAGGCTGTATGAACAATGACACAAGGATAAGAAATGGGCATGCTAAGATACTAAGAGGAGGCTGGAGGAATGGCCCAGACAATGTGTGCAACACTGCCTATTAGGACTTTGCACCAGCTTGTTAGGTAGGAGGGATGAAGAGGAATTATTTTTCTCTCTTTTATACTTGATTTTGAAGGTAGATATACTAATAATGGGACCAAAAAAAAGAAAGAAAGAGAGGGACTGCTTTGAGACAGCCCCACATTAGAAAGTTTACTATTACCCAGCTGAGGTACTGAGGACTTATGGGCATGCTGCTTGTAGCCATGATACTTGTAGAATTCTAACCAGAAATTATTAAAGAGCCAAAGCCCTATTCTTCGCATTTATGACCATTTTCTGTGTTGCAAGAATAATCCAATCAAAATGGCCTTATTTGTATACTAAAGAATGAGAAATGATTACCAATTCATTGACATTATAGGAATTTTTCTTATTTTTTCATAGGAGTTTGGAATCTCTCAAGGAATACATTAATGATCTTCCAAATAATATTTTCTTGGTACATTGTTGTTGCTTAGTCACTAAATCGTGTCCAACTCTTTGTGACCCCTTGAATTGTAGCCAGCCAGGCTCCTTTGTCCATGGAATTTTCCAGACAAGAATACTGGAGTAAGTTGACATTTCCTTCTCCAGGGGATCTTTGGACCCAAGTTTTCTGCATTAGCATGCAGATTCTTTACCGCAGAGCAGCCAGGGAAGCCCCTTCTTGCTGCATATATTCCTTGAAATAATAATTCAAAATTATTTTGAGATAAGCCAAGAAATAGAATAACTCACAGTTATTTTGAGATATGCCAACTTTCAAACAGACCTAGAGTACATTTCTCAAGGACCTAAGCTGCCCTGCAATGTTTTTATCTTTATCATTTCACCAAAAACCTCATGAGAACTAGGAGACCACCAAGAATTTTGGAAAATATTTGTTTTACTTTCTTTGCTGTTTGTCTAGTTCACTAGAATATATCTGTCAAAGAAATATAGTCCACTCAATGCAATGGGTTTTTATTAGAAACATGTTTAAATTAGAATGTATAGGAAATATCTTGCCTGCTTTTTTAATAAATGTAAGCATGTGTAGAAAGGCATAAGTCAACCGAAAAATTTATTTCAATAATACAATAAAAAGTCTCAAGCATCTTCTGTGTGTCACTTTTCAAACCTCAGATTAGGTTCCAGTATGGTAAATTGTGTTTCCCAGGTGGTGCTAGTGGTAAAGAACCTGCCTGGCAATACAGGAGACCTGGTTTTGATCCCTGGGTTGGGAAGACCCTCTGAAGAAGGACATGGCAACCCACTCCAGTATTCTTGCCTGGAGAATCTCATGGACAGAGGAGCCTGGCAGGCTACAGTCCATGGGGTCACAGAGTTGAGCATGACTAAGCGATTGAGCACGTATAGTAAGTTAAAAAGATCTGTAAGACACAGTCAGTCTATTTCCCTACTGGACTTNACTCCAGTATTCTTGCCTGGAGAATCTCATGGACAGAGGAGCCTGGCAGGCTACAGTCCATGGGGTCACAGAGTTGAGCATGACTAAGCGATTGAGCACGTATAGTAAGTTAAAAAGATCTGTAAGACACAGTCAGTCTATTTCCCTACTGGACTTTGGATATAGTAAAGAGAGTCGTGGGATTGTCAGACTGACACTACACTATGGCAAAATATAATAAGAAAGCACTTTAGATGTGGATTTTAGGATATCACGAATTGTTACTGATTTATCAAAATTGTGTCTGACTCTTTTGTGATCCCATGGACTGCAGCCCACCAGGCTGCTCTGTCCATGGGATTTTCCAGGCAAGAAAACAAGAGTGGATTGCCATTTCCTTCTCCAGAGGATCTTCCTGACCCAGGGATTGAACCCAGGTCTCCTGCTTGACAGGCAGATTCTTCACCACTGAACCATCTGGGAAGCCCATATCACGGATTACAGGACTAATTTTGCCTAGTAGGTCAGAGAAGGCATCTAAGGACAGATGCTACTTGCGTTAGGCCTTGAGTAATTAAGTCCCTGGGAGTGGGGAATAAAAACAAACGCACATGATTGGCATGTTTGCCAAAAAAAAAATCAGGCTCAACAAGTAACAGAGGTATCTTTTCCCTAAAACTCCTTTTGAAGACACCTCTTGCTGTAGCAGACTCTGCCAGCCCCACCCTTCCCCTTGGCACTCAGCATGCGCTGAGCTTCTTGGTGCACCCACTGCACTTGAGTGTGAAGACTTCCTCTAGGCTCAGGGGCACATTAGGCCTGCAAGTAGAACAGTCTGGAATGCTGAGTCTAAGCCCAGCATGCATGTGTGCGCACTCAGTCGTGTCTGACTCTGCAACCCCATGAACTGTAAGCCCACCAGACTCCATTGTCCATGGGATTTCCCAGGCAAAAATACTGGAGTAGATTGCCATTTCCTACTCCAGGGATCTTCCTGGCCCAGAGATCAAACCCATATCTCCTGAGTCTCAATAGCCCCCAACCCTGAGCTGCATTCCACGTGGCCTCCAGAGGTCGCTGGGAGACAGAGGTTGGGTTACCCACAGCACCTGCCCATTAATTGAGTCTATTGACTCCATTTTCCTGTCCAGCTTCCCCACTCCGCTACCAGTACTTCATCACCACCTATGAGTTACCCGTCACTATGTAAAAACTACCCTAAAACATAGCAGCTTTAAATGACATATTTTATTTCGCTTACAATTTTGTAAACCAAGAATTTAAGCAGAACCTAATGAGTGATTCTTCTGTTTGTACTGAGTCCAGCTAGCAGTACAGTCAATTGGAGGATCGCCTGCTTTATACGGGTATAGAGCTGTTCCACTTTCCTAATGACTTGGCAAGAATGGCTAAAGAGCTGGACTCAGATGGGACAGGCAACCAATGGCCTCTCTGGCCTGATGGACCCAGGACAGTCTGGCTTCTTACCTGTCATCGTAGGGGCCTGCAGAGGGGGTGCTCTGAAAGCTGGCTAGTGGAAACTGTCATTCCTTCAGGCCCAGACACCACAGCGACATCTGCAGTACTGACTTGACATAGAAAACACCTCGACAAAGAAAACACTATCGACCCCACCTAGGAATGACAGGATTAGCAAAGATGTGAGACGTGAGAGCACCTGACTGAATACAGAGGTTTCAGATGAAGCACTGTCATGAGGCCCCACACTTCAGGGGTCACGAGTCACATAATAGTCATACATGAAAGTATGTGGGCAGGCATGGAGACAGAAATGCCAGACCTTCCTGAGGAGTCCAGCTCAGCCATCTTGCTCCTGGATAATCCCACCCAACCCTGGAGAAGGGCATGCACACCTGTTTCCTAGGACACCCATGCACAGACCCGTGCTTCCCCAACAATGGGCAGGCCAGACCCTGGGGTCACTTTCCCACCAGCCTACTGGGGGCTCCGAGAAATTCGATTCCCACTCCTACCTCAAATCTAAAGCTGACACTGTCAAGGAAGCCCTTTGGTTCTGCTTCTGATTGTTGTTGATGTGGGTGACTTGGGGTGCATGCAAGTGGGCAGTATGCAGGCACAGGCGTCCACAGCTCATCCAGACAGAGCTTAGCTGGGCATGGTTGTTGAGGACAGGTAATAATATTTTAACTTTTCTTCTTTTCTTTTTCTCTAATTTTTGTGTTTTACATGAACAAAGAGTGACTTCCCACAAAGGGATCTAATGGCTAGCAGGGACAGTCACGTTGTATCATTTTAGGGGTATTGCATATACATAACCTGAGCAAAACCTGTCAATAGCTTCACACTAGATTCCTGAAGATCTAGCAATTCCGTATTCTGTTTCCAAGTATTTGCTAAATATGTGATTTTAAGGAAATAAGCCTTATGTGACTTAGCTTCTCCCAACTGACATATTGCAATAATAACCTTCCAACAATCTACTTCACAGGATGTGGATGCATTAAGTGATAGCAAGAGACAAAGTGATGTGAAAATCAGAATAAGCCAAGATGTTGGTTAAATGTCTCAGTTCCTTGAGAGGAAAGATTGTGATTCTGCCTGGCTCATTCTAAACATATCATAATTATTTAAATGAATAAAAACATTATCATTAGTTCCGCAAAAAATTAATAGTAATTTGTAAGTTATACAGAAAAGATACTTTGTTCCCACAGAACATGAACCAGCAGATAATTAGAACCAGTCAATAATAATCCTCTAGCAAGAAGTGTTACCAATTGTTCCAAACTCACAAGTTCAAGGTAATGGCAACATTTGCAACTTTGAAAAATACAAAGAATCCTGGCCTAGTGCATTTCAAAGAAAAAATTTGGGTACACTGGAAACAGAAAATAGTGAGGAGACAGAATTTTCCTACTAACCAAATGGAATATATTTTAGCTCCTAGGAAATATTGTAACCAGCTACCATAAAAGCCGCTGGCTGAGATGTTTAAAGGTGAGCAGTTCCAGCCTTCAGCCAGGCAGTCTGGGGGAGGGGTGAGTTGCTGTGCAAAAGAACAGGGAGTCATGTGGTCCAACTGTAAAATAGAAAAATTGCATGTAATTATTTTACAAGCAGAGTGCGATGATGTGAAAGGAAGAACTAATGATGGTGCTCTCAGCTTGTTAGAGGCTTTTCCTTCTGGGGAGCTCAAGGTTACAAGAAGTACCGCTCACTGGAATTTTTTTCTTCCTTTTCCCTGGATACATAATGTTACAGTAAACCCTGCATGGAGGGGGTTAATGCTGCAAGGATGTTTTTAAATAATTTCTGTGACCAAAGCCGGAGATACAAGCCTGGCAATAATTCTCCCTGACTTCAAGCATCCTGTATTGATTGATTAATTATTCCACCAATGAACTAACAGGTATTGACCTTATCTGGTTGAGTAGCATTTAGCCAAAAGTCAGTAATCTACATCGATCACTTAATGGAACATCAAAGCTCAGCATTCTGACAGGTTTATGTCATTCAGCAAAAATCTGTCTATGTTTTGCTGATACCTTGACCTTTTGTATCAAGCAGTCTTTACAGAAAACGAAAAGCAATGAGAAAATTAAATCTTGGAAATAATGCTTTGTTATGTAAAAGGAAGTTCTTCTTGGAGTGTTACAAAGGTTTTGCTAAGATCCCATTGAGGGGTTTCTTTGCAAATTGAAAAGCAGTTTTCTGCATGCTTGCAATTCATGATATTCTGCTGAAGCATGAAATTATCAAAACAATGAACCCTGGGCTAATTCACACTGCAGCAAAGCTTCACAGAGCTAACACTGAACAAATTGGATTCTCTAGTCAGGGGTTTATATAAAGAGGACTTGGACCAGTGATTCAGAATGGGCAGGACTAGCTCCTATCTGTCTCTGGCCATCCTAAGCTCCCGAATCCTGACTCAAATATTCAGACAAACCCACTGATCCAATCAAATACTATCTACCTCAAAAACAGGAAGAGTTTTTTCACAACACAAGGCTCAGTTAATACTACCTAAGCCCACAATATACAATGATAATTATATCCTTTGATATCAGATTTATAGGCAGTGAATATGAAAAATCCAAGTAGATTTTTACTGCCTTTCTCCTCCTCATTAAGAAATTGGTGATGAAACCCTTAACAATTATGGCTCAGGCAATGGTCTCCTCATCCCCCAGAATCCTCTTCTGTGGCTCCAATGCTACTGTTGTCCCATGAGGTCTGGATGCATAAGGATGCTCACTTCTTCCTTGAGAACTCCTATTTTTATATTTTAATTATTTCTCATGCACTCGGCTTAAGAACAGTTGTTGAGGATTAAGGCTTGCCTCCTAGAAAGATTCTGCCACCTTCCATCACATGAAGATGGTGATTCTACCCAGGCAGTGCTGCATCACAGTGAAGTGTTTTCTCTCCCTGCATCTCTGCTCTAGAAGGCTGCTTTTGGTTTGGAGGATGCATATTCTAATATGCGATAGTGCTAAGTGGCAGGCCTATTCAGTGTAAAGCTCTTTCAGTGTGAAGCAGCTATTTCTGCCTGGAGTGATAGTCGCTCAGTCCATGTCAGATTCTTTGTAACCCCATGGACTGTAGCCTGCCAGGCTCCTCTGTCCACGAAATTCTCCAGGCAACAATACTGGAGTGAGTATTCCAGATTTGTGCTTGGAACCATACTTAAAATGCTTCTGACAATTACCAAGCACCGTTTCATCACGTGCAGTGCACATGTCTTATCTCTCCATTTGAAGATAAGTCATGGGCTGTGTCTCACATACATTCGATAAGCTTTTACATTCCATGTCACTCTAAAATCTGGGTCTATGTCCATGATTTGTTTATTAAAACTAAAATTTCTCTTTACTGATAATGCTTTCCAGTAAACCTAATAATCACTGTCTAGAATAAAAACAGCAAACAGATTTTAGCCCAGGTTCTAATCCTCTATGCTTATTATTTCTGCAGTTGATATGGTTCAGTCACTAAGTCTTGTCTGACTGACTCTTTGTGGCCCCATGGACTGCAGCACACCAGGCTTCCTTAGTCTTCACTGTCTCCCAGAGTTTGCTCAAATTCATGTCCACTGAGTCAGTGACACTATCTAATGATCTCATCTTCTGCCACCCCTTCTCCTTTTGGCTTCAGTCTTTCCCAGCATCAGTGTCTTTTCCAAAGAGCAGGCTCGTCCCATCAAGTAGCCAAAGTACTGGAGCTTCAGCTTCAGCAATAGTCTTTCCAATGAAAATTCAGGGATGATTTCCTTTAGGATTGGCTGATTGATCTCCTTGCAGTATAAGGGACTCTCAAGAGTCTTCTACAGCACCACATTTCAGAGGCATCGATTCTTTGGCACTCAGCTTTCTTTACAGTCCAACTCTCACATCTATACATGACTCCCGAAAATCCATAGCTTTGACTATACAGTCCTTTACTGGCAGTGACGTCTCTGCTTTTGAATACGCTGTCTAGGTTTGTCATAGCCATTCTTACAAGGAGCAAGCAAGCATCTTTAAGTTCATGTCTGCAGTCAACATCTGCAATGATTTTTGGAGCCCCAAAAAAGAAAATCTGTCACAGTTTCCACTTTTTCCCCATCCATTTGCCATGAAGCTACGGGACCAGATGCCATTATCTTAGTTTTGTGAGTGTTGAGTTTCAAGCCAGCTTTTTGACTCTCCTCTTTTACCTTCATCGAGGCTCTCTAGTTCCTTTTGCCTCTTTGCTATTAGAATGGTATCATCTACATATCTGAAGTAGTTGATATTTCTACCAGAAATCTTGATTCCAGCTTGTGAGTCATCCAGCCTGGCATTTTGCGTGATGTACTCTGCATAGAATTAAATAAAGGGTGACAATATAGAGCCTTGTCATACTTCTTCCCCAATTTTGAACCAGTCAGTTTTTCCATGTAAGGTTCTAACTGTTGCTTCTTGACCAGCATACAAGTTTCTCAGGAGGCAGGTAAGGTGGTCTGGTACTCCCATCCCTTTAGGAGTTTTCCTGTTTGCTGTGATCCACACAGTCAAAGGCTTTAGCATAGACAATGGAGTAGAAGTAGATGTTTTTCTGGAATTCCCTTGATTTCTCAGTTATTTCTGTGGCACTCATTAAGTCACATGCCACCTGCAAAAATATGAGTGCTGACCTAGAAGAAACTTAAGGTCCATTCTATCACTTACATTCTACTATACTTTACTGAGTATCAATAAGCCATTTCAGAATATGCTAATAGGAAAACTCACATACAAAAAAATAATAATAATATGCTGAAGCAGTTTTTCCTCTAAGCTAATATGAAATCAGAAAAAACATGAAATAGGAAAAATGCACTAAACTTCAATAACTACATGGGGTGATTGATTAGTAGATAAAGTGAAAGTCGCTCAGTTGTGTCGAACTTTTTGCAACCCCATGGACTACAAAGTCCGTAGAATTCTTTCAGGCCAGAACAGTGGAGTGGGCAGCTGTTCCCTTCTCTAGGGGACCTTCCCAACCCAGGGATCGAACTGAGGTCTTCCACATTGCAGGCAGGTTCTTTACCAGCTAGGTCACCAGTAGATAAAGTTCAATGCTTTTGAACTGCAAATTGGTTTCATTAAGAATCTGACCTAACAGGTACAGCTCATGTAGTGTCACAATCACACACATATACAAAAAAATGCTGCAAAACATTTAAGATCTCTAATGAAGGAAGGAGAACTCAGACTTTCACCTGGGTCTTCTGTGCTCTTGTGGTTCAATAAACAATGATGACACTTGGAAAATTACTGAAAATCTTAAATGGATAGTTTTCACCTCAGAGCCATTTTCTCTTTAACTATGGAGTGATTAAATTAAATCAAGGTGGCTAGAAAAAACATACATCTTTTGTTATGATTTTGTAGAATGCATGATGTATTTTGTCTAAAAATAGTCCCTACTTTTGGTCACAATATACTTATTAATACTGACTGTTGACTGACATATTAGTCACTTGTTTGGATTTTCTGTTCATTTTGTATAAACGGTAGAATTTTGTCTCCTTATATATTGTGCTCCATGATATAAACTAGTCAACTGAATTTACATTAATGCTTATCTATCTTCATAATATGCAAAAGGACCAATATACTAAGTAGAAGATACATCACCTTCCTGGAGAAATAAAAATGAGGTTTATTTTTCGAAAAGCACTAACTTTTGGATTTCATAATTTGAAGGATACACATATCTTCTTGCTACAAAAAATTAGCAAAATAAACAACCATACAATTGGACAGGACTTGTTACAGGCAACGTGGGGAACATGTGTATAAAACATCGGTGAGTATAACTAAATTAGGTAAACTCATACCAACTGTTCAATTTCTAGAAGTCCAAGTCAGTGAAAAGAATGAGGAATGAGGAATCTAAATATATGAAGTACAATGATCAAAATACAGATCTCGACTAGCATAAGAGACATTACTCTACTGCAGTTTAAGGTTCCCAAATGTTTTGGTCTCAGGACACTTTGCTACCCTTAATATTTACTGAGGCCCTCAAACAGCTTCAGTTTATGTGGATTCTACCAATTAATATTTACCACATGAAAATGATAATAACAAATGTTTTACACATAAAAAATAGAAGTTTTAAGAAAAATAGCTAGTTTTCAAAACAATTAATGGAAAAAATAACATTTTACTTTTTTTTTCAAATTTAGCACATTTTAAATGAAGGTAGCTATACTGTTACATCTTATTTTGTGTGAAGTAATAAAGAAAACCAACCCTCATACAGACCTGTAGTTGAAAAGAAAAGAATATTTTAATAATTGTTTCATATAATTGTGGAAAATTTCTGCTACTACAGAGAAAACTGACTAATGATAGTTTCCTGAGATGAGCTGCAATGCGGAATCTATAACCACACCTAGGAACTTTTGTACCCAAGTTCATTAAAGTTCCTTATTCTATCTTTTGTATGGAATTTTTCATTATGCATGACATTGTATATGGGATTTTTCACCTATAAGAGATTTGCAATAGATCTTTTTTAGAAGAGTTTTAAGTTCTCAGAAGAATTGAGTAGAAAGTATAGAAAGGCCCTCTATATCTCTTGCTCCCACAAATGCATACAGTCCCCCACCATCAACATTCTGCCCCAGAATGGTACATTTGTGACAATCGAGGAACTTTTATTTACATGTCATTATCACCCCAAAGGACTTCCCTGGTGGCTCAGATGGTAAAGCGTCTGCCTACAATGCTGGAGACCCGGGTTCAATCCCTGGGTTGGGAAGATCCTCTGGAGAAGGCAATGGCACCCCACTCTGGTACTCTTGCCTGGAGAATCTCATGGACAGAGGAGCTTGGTGGGCTGCAGTCCACGGGGTCGCAAAGAATCGGACACTACTGAGCCACTTCACTTCACTTCTTCATCACCCCAAATCCATGGTTTACATTAAAATTCATTCCTGGTGTTGTACATTGTATGGATTTTGACAGATGTATAATGACATGTATCTACTATTATAATATCATACATAAAAGTTTTACTGTCCTAAAATTTCTCTGTGCTTCGCCTTTTTATCCATCTCTCCCTCCCTCCAACCCCAGACAAACACTGATTTTTCACTGTTTCCTTAGCTTTATCTTTTCCAGAATGTCATATAGGTGGAATTACATAGTATGTAGGCTTTCAGATGGCTTCTTTAATTTAATATTATGCATGTAAAGTTCCTCCATGTCTTTTTTATGTCTGGATAGGTTACTTCTTTTTAGTGATAAATAATAGTCTATCATCTAGATATACCACAGTTTATCCATTCTCCTACTGAAAGACATTTTGATTCCTTTCATATTTTGGCAACTGAATAAAGCTTATATAAACATCCGTGTGCAGGTATTTGTGTGGATATAAGTTTTCAACTCCTTTGGTATGACTGCTGGATCCTATGGTAAGAGTATGTTTAGTTTTGTAAAACTCTTCCAAGCCTTTTCCAAACTGACAGCACCATTTTGCATTTCCACAGCAGTGAATGACCATTCCTATTGCTCCCTATCCTCACCAGCATTTGGTGCTGTCAGTATTTTGGAGTTTCATCACTCTAATAGATGTGTAGTGGGTTTCCCTGCTGGCTCAGACAGTAAAGAATTTGCCTGCAATTCACGAGACCTGTAGCTGATCCCTGGGTTGGGAAGATCCCCTGAAGAAAGGAATGGCAACCCACTCCAGTATTCTTGCCTGGAGAATTCTATTGACAGAGAAGCCTGGTGGACTATAGTCCATGGGGTCGCAGAGTCAGATATGACTGAGTGACTAACACTTTCACTTCACTTTCAATAGGTGTGTAGTAGTATCTCATTGTTTAAATTTGCAATTCCTGAAGTATTGATGCTTTTGAACTGTGGTGTAGGAGAAGACTCTTGAGAGTCACTTGGACTGCAAGGAGATCCAACCAGTCCATTCTGAAGGAGATCAGACCTGGGATTTCTTTGGAAGGAATGATGCTAAAGGAAGGAATGATGCTAAAACTCCAATACTTTGGCCACCGCATGCGAAGAGTTGACTCATTGGAAAAGACTCTGATGCTGGGAGAGATTGGGGGCAGGAGGAGAAGGGGATGACAGAGGATGAGATGGCTGGATGGCATCACCGACTCGATGGCCATGAGTCTGAGTGAACTCCAGGAGATGGTGATGGACAGGGAGGCCTGGCATGCTGTGATTCATGGGGTCGCAAAGAGTCAGACACGACTGAGCAACTGAACTGAACTGAATGACATGATTTTGAGCATCTTTTTATATGCTCAGATTTTATCACTGGCTACATATCTGGAGATTCCCTTGTGGCTCAGATGGTAAAGAATCTCTATGCAATACAGGAGACCAGGGTTTGATCCCTGGGTTGGGAAGATCCTCTGGAGAAGGATATGTCAATCCAGTCTAGTATTCTTGCCTGTAGAATTCCACGGACAGATGAGCCTGTTGGGCTATATAGTCCATGGGATTACAAAAAGTCAGACATGAATGAGTACACACATAAACACACATACACACATACTTTCAACTGTTTTCCTTTAACAAGATCATTTCATTCACTTTTCAGAGAATATGTCTCAAATACCACAATCTGAATAAATATAAGTTTGTCATTCATTCTTTAAAGAAAGAATGGTGTTTTGTGGGGGGAAAGGCATCTAATCACGCTCCTTTCTATTTTCAAATAACTGTACAAATGTTCTTTGTGACCACCATCATACTTCCATATCATCACAAATAATGCTCACTTCTCATTTTATTGCACAGAATATTAAGACATATACTCAGAGGTACATGTCAATAAAATTAACTTTATACTTCATCACTTATAAATTCAAATGGCTTTTTTAAAACTGGTAGTGCATGACAGTGAAAAATACATGGATAGTAGCATAGTTTCACCTAAGTGGTTTGAGGGGCTGAAGGATATCACTTTTACCCACCCTTAATTGTGTACCATGCCATAGTGAAAGGCAAAAAATGTCTTGGCATTATTACATAAACAGTTTTTAACTCTGGACTCCTTTGGAAGGTCTTAAGGATCTCCAGGGTTTCTTGAACCAGCCATTAAAATCTGTGGCTGCTATTTAGTTTTACCTACCAGTTACATAAGTATGTGATAAAAGTCACTCAGTCATATCCAACTCTTTGCAACCCCATGGACTATACGGAATTCTCCAGGCCAGAATACTGGAGTGGGTAGCCTTTCCCTTCCTTAGGGAATCATCCCAAGCCAGGGATTGAACCTAGATCACCCTCATTGCAGGCAGATTCCTTACCAGCTAAGTCACAGGTAGGAAACAGTTACATAAATCTTGGTGAATTGCCAAAATTTATACAGCCTCATTCTAGACAAAGGTACACATGCAAAAAAACTTTACATATGGTTTTAGGGATTCATAGACAACCAAGAGGCCCCTTCTGGATAACTAAAGCATAGTTAATGAATACTACTTAAGAGCCACAGGCTTTATTATTTGCCTATATAGAATTTTCTACCACAAAATTCTGAGAAGCCTTAAAGTTCATGTCTGTTTTCAAATAAAAGAGTCTACTGTCCTGAAATCATGTTTGCTATGGAAACCATGTCATAAATATTTAAGAATAGAGTCACTTACATAATAATGATGTTTCTACAACCAAGGTTTAGAAATCGGATTGATTTCTCAAAATCCCTAGATCTGTCCCTCTAATTTCTTCCCTATTAAGGAAACCAAAATAAATTATCTATAACAATTGCTTAAATTTTGATGTACTTGACCTTAAATGAACTGGTTAGATGCTTATTTTCTGATTATTTCAGTTTTGTCCTGTTTTCCCCAGCATAGGCGCATAAATAAAGGTTTCCTACATCTAAGCCTTTTGTTGCCAGTGAACTCAGGCGAGTATCCCATGGAATAGCCAGCCCCAGGTCAGTTTCAAAGGCATTCACAGTAAAGTAGCCATGCTGATGCTATATCCCTGGACCTGATACAGTAGACCATTACTGGTATCTGCAATTTTTAAAAACTATCAGATTGGTACTGTTTTGCTCATACAAATAATCACACACACACACACATGCCTCAACAGAAGCATTTTCTGGGAAAAGGGATAGTAGCCTTTTAGTACCTCCTTGCCCATAAACTGGGCTTTATGTACAGAAGGATACTTTATACAGATAATAAACCTAACATAAAACAGTTACTTCTGACAGCTAATTTGCCTTTATAGTTTATAGAGGTGTCTTCTTCATAATGGTACCTTCTGATTCTACTTTCCCTGAGTTCAGTAATCAGTGTAGATTACTGCTGGTTTCCATAGAAACAAGACAACTAACACTTTTTAAATCTTCATTCATGGACTAGTTTTACGAAAAATGTAGAGTTTGGAATGACTGCTTACTAAACACATCATGAGTGAAACATGACAAAAATGTTAACCCTTGAATGATGTTTAAAGTTTGTGTGTAGTTTTTGCTAATAATAGACCCACATGTTTAAACACAATGATCTACAGATCAAACACTAAGGGATTAAGTGACTCTCCCCTAAAGGGATTTTGAATGAATTGTATAATATGGAAGCAGCTGTTGAGCAGTTGTGAAACCTGAGTTGTTAGTACACACTGGCTATGATCTGTTAGGAGCTTATTGTTTTTAATGTTAAGGAATATCCAGATTTTCCTTTAAAAAAATGGACACTTAGGAAAATTTTCTACACTTCTTCAAAAGTTAAGGAGAAAAAATGCTAATAAGGTTAATATTGTTAATTACATGGTTTTAGAATGCATTCATGCTCTTAAGTAGTGATGTCAATTGTTGGTCCTTAACAAGTAATTGCTTATCATGACAAAGCTTCATATTCCTCCTCTTTTCTTAAGCACACAGTGTCACCTCGCCCATTTCTGAATCAAATCTGCTGGGGTTCTCTAACATGGCAGCACCTCACATTTCATTGTGGGCTTCCCAGGTGTCTCAGTGGTAAAGAAACCCACCTGCCAATGCAAGAGACGCAGGAGACATGGGTTTGATTCTTGGGTTGGGAAAATGCCCTGGAGGAGGAAATGGCAACCCACTCCAGTATTCTTGTCTGGAGAATCCCATGGACATGGAGCCGGGTAGGCCACAGTCCACAGAGTTGTAGAGTCGGACACGACTGGCAACTGAGCATGCATGCTCACTTCGTTCCAAGATATAATTTACAGTCATATCAAGGGTACTTTATCTCTGACACTAAAGTTAATCCAAACCTCACTTACCCCCAGAGCAGATTATGCTTCCATTTGTAGGTTTGGTCTTAAGTAGAGTGTTTGCATGATGACTGTTATGTGCCTCGATGGGGTTATTTGTCCCACATTTGTTAATGTCAGGAGTTTGCCATTACTGGAGCTCACTGTTATCTAGCATTTCAAAGGCAAGTGAAAAAAAAAAAACAGCAGGGCCCAGCTGAAATATTTTCTTTCAATACAGCCAAGCTGCAGGCATAAAACACAATAGTAAACATACAATGGAACAAAGTAAAAGGCCTTTGTAACAGATCTTTGTCATGCCACTGTGCGTATTTCATAACATCAGCTATTGTTTTTCTCAACTGACATCATATAGGTCTCAGTTAATGAAAAGAGACATGGAGCATATTGCATCAAATAGATGCTGGACAGGAAACAGAAAATGGATCATGTGTCCAGGCCCCCTAGCTGAACCAGTCAAATGTCTGAATAGCGAAAGGACTAATGTGTTTTAGCCATCCTCCCTTCCAGCCATAAACTCAAGAGCAACGTTGAAAGTATTTTCTTTTCTAGGTTGCTCACCAATCCCCTACCCACCCCACCCCACTGTGAAAGCCAGTCAGCAAGGATCAAAAACATTTCCTTTTAAATGAATCATGGCAATCCAATAAAGATGCAACACGCAGATTATGTTCAAATCAATGATAGAACCATAGCCAGTATCAGCAGGCCTCAAGGAACAAAAATTGCTCACAGTCAGGGGGTGTCTGTCCGATAACGAGCTATGGGGCTAAACACAGAGTACATGCTATGCTCTGGGCAAAATCTCTTGAGCTTCTACTCTCTGGCTTCTTTAAGCAATGCTGGCTGTTGGAGTATTGTCCTCTTTTGTACCTCCCCAGACAGGTCATGATGGCTCAGCTTAGCTTTGCAAATGGGGCCTTCAGTGATAGTTACATCCGGGAAATAGGCAAACAACTGTAATGCTAATATCTAGAAATAAAAGTTCACTTAAATAAGGGATGGGATGGATTTAAGAGAGTCAATGACTATGCATGATTATTCAAAAACCCCCCAAAAACTGAACAGAGAAGATTCTTAAGACTTCAGTGAACTTGCCAACAACTGCCTGTCAACATCTTTTTAATTGCTGCTCATTGTAAATATTTGAGAGGAAAGGAGAAATTTTTCTACTTGAAAAGCAAAGGGAATAAACACATATAGCCATGTGTCTATCACACTCTCCTTTTTTGAAAATACTTAATAGCATTAAGCGACTTGCAGACCTCTCAGTTTCCTTATGCCTCTCTGCCCCACAATTGCTGTAGAATGTGCTCCGATGCTCAGTCATGTCCGACCCTGCAACTCCGTGGACTTCACTCCGCCAGGCTCCTCTGTCTGTGGCATTTCCCAGGCAAGAATACTGGAGTGGGTCACCATTTCCTAATCCAGGGGGATCTTCCTGCCCCAGGGATCACACTTCCTGCGTCTCTCGTGTCTCCTGCCCTGGCAGGCAGATTCTGTGCCCCTGCACCACCTGGGAAGCCTCTGGTACTCACTCTTGCTCTTTTCATGTAACACTGAAAGTACATTTTCAAACTGGCATTTTCAACCTTGGCACCTATGATGACAGGTTCAGGAGGCTAAAATACTAATGCAAAGAGAAAAAGATAATCAGAGGTCAACAAGCAAAAGCACAGAATATATTTCAGAGATGCAGGTCTGCATTTCAAAGTAACATCAGTGAGGTGTAAGACTTCAGACAAGACATTCACCCTCCCAGAGCATTAGTTTCTTCAGCAGCCACACCTTCTCAGCTCTGAATTTTCATTTTCAGCTCTGAGAGTGTGCTTCCAATGAAGAGAAAAGCAACCCAGAGTCTTCCACATTTAATCAAAAGGAAAGTTTACTGCTCAGTCTCTTTCAAGAGCATTCCAAAAGGTTGATCTATGATGGGCTATTTTTCTTCTTTCATATTAAAGAAACTGCATTAATATGAGTCACCTTATTTAATCCATTACCTGCTAATAGCCTCCTCTAGGATTAGCCCAAGGTCTAAAGTAATAACTAATAACCATCTGCTCATTAGAAAACAATCTACTTTTGAGGATGCTCCTACTTCTGCTAAATTCAACAGCACATTGTAGCTCACATTTATATTCCCAGGATTTACTGATCTCTGAGAACAGTCAGAGCATATGGTAGTTATTCTCTCTGGGAGGAGAGAATCAATTTATTCCAAATAGAAAGAACTTATCAGATCTAGACAGATTTCTAAAACACCTGTAAGATAATTTGGAATTACAGCAGTAATAAAATAGCAAACAAAATTCCCCTCTCCTGAAAATGATAAATTACTGTATTTCATTGAGCAGACCTTTCTTTATCTGATTTGTTCTAAAAATGATAAATATGTCTCCATAAATCTGAAGGCAATCCAGGAGTCACATCTACCTA
Organism: Oreotragus oreotragus; assembly: GCA_006410675.1. NCBI lineage: Eukaryota > Metazoa > Chordata > Mammalia > Artiodactyla > Bovidae > Oreotragus > Oreotragus oreotragus. Next base: position 96,411 of record SJYX01011335.1, on the reverse strand, counting down.
ATTGAATCAGAGCTTATATGATTCAAAGAGATAAGAACACATTAAACAAATGAGGATATTTCACATTGCAAAAGTGAATATAAAATTCATCTTTAAAGAAAATACAGGGTGAAACATAAATACTTGGAACAGATGAAGTGTTAAAGCCAAAGTATAATTAGTGGGAACTGCCTCCATTTATGAATAAAACCCTGCTTGAAATGTCAGTTTTACTTTTGCAAAAATTCTGACCAGTTTTATTATGATTTCCTTGTACATTTATTGTTGATTATCCAGTTTCTTGCAGTTTATAATGAAATCTTTTGTCAGTAAAATTTCCTTTCTGTTCATGACCTTAGTATTTCCATTATCAATGATGAAATATTCTGTGGTTTTGATTTTCATCTTTTCAGGAAAAAAATCCTCTTTCCGATACACATTTCTTTTGCAGTTCTTGCGGTCAGCATTTAGCTTGCTTCCTGTCTCATTTTGCTCTCCTTTTGGGCACTGCCCTCTTCCACCTTCTGGCTGCCCTCTAATTAAGACCTCTGCTTCCTTTCCTCTTAACTCTTTGTTATTATTTTTGATTTTTTACTTTCCCTTCAATTATTCTCAAAGCAAGATTCTAGCTCCTTCTCTGATCACTTCTGGGCAAATGTGTGGCTTTGGAACTCTGTTTCAAGTCACAGAGTGACTTTCCTCCACCTGGCAGGAGGAAATCTGAAAACTCATGGTGACTTAAAGGAAAAGAGTTTGGTCTCCTTAAGCAAGTAAAGAATGAGTTTCCCGTTGATTTTTATGAACAATGACACTAATGCCATTTGGAATCAGGAATCCTTGATTAAGTCTCTCAAGATAGAAAAAAGAAAATCTGTCCTTGACAAAAGAGTGGTAGGTAATTGTTTCATTTCATGACAGGAGAAGTTTCAAAACAAAACCAAATTCTTTCTATTCAGATGGCTTAAGTGAATATTAGATGTAGTCAGTGAATTCTTTTCAGTTTATAAACATATGCATATATCTCTTTAATGAAAGTAAAAGGAAGAAAATAAAAAATAATGGGGTGAAGAAATGCATGTCTGAATGAACTAAGGCATATGGAATATTGGAAAGAGGAGTTAGCCAGAGGAGGCTTTTGAAAATATGAATGAGATCACAAAACTCCCCAGGTCAAGATCACTAAGGTTTCCTATCATATTTAAAATAAAATATAAACTTCCTGTTATCGTCTACAAGACCCTACATTATCTGGTCTTGACCTCTAACCTTATACACTTCACTACTCTCTCCACCCTGTAACCCAAATCCTGCCCCTCAATGATTTTACCGTAGCTTCAAATGCATTCTGTCAATTTGTTGAGCAAAACAAGCTCATTTCCCTTTCCATAGGAGAGCGTTTCTTTTTCCTCTTTCTAGACTACTCTACCTCCTCATCTACTCAAGGGTCACTCTGTCACTTCTCCTGGTATATGGCCTCCTGAGAGTCACCTTCCCCAATTCTTCCGTTTAAAAGACCACTTTTCCTGTCCATTATCCCCTAGACTCTATATGCTATTTTTTTTTTTCTAAAACGCTATAGAAAATAGTGTCTAGCACAAAATAATTGAAAATAATTTATTAAATGAATGGAACTTCTAACTTTAAGAATAAAATGATATAATATATGAAGAGTACTTAGTACAGTGGCTGTTACATAACAAGTGTTCAAAACTTATCTTCTATAATTACAACTTATTATTTCTACCTTTTCCTGCCAGATCGTCAAGTTCCTCAGAGCAATGATCATGTCCTTTTTGCTTGTTTGCTTACAGCTCTATTCTCAGGACCTAGGACAGCTCCTGGCTCATAAGAAGTGACCAATGAATTGTCTTCTTTGAATGGATGGAAAAAAGAATATTATGCGCTGGGTAACACCTTGAAACAAGAGTTACTAATCAAACGAAGAGTAATACTTCCAACTCAATAGCCTAAAGCATCAAATTAAGCAAACACTTAAATTCCTTTTGTTCAATTAAATTTATTGAGAATCTACTATACACAAAACTTGATGCTAAATGCAGCAAAGATAACTAGCAATGGATGCTGCCCCCACAAAGCTCAAGATAAGATTAAGAACAACTTACTTGATGTGAAAATGAGGGAATTCACATTTAATCTTATGGTTTAATTAAGACATATCTACAGTTTTAAAAAATTTCTTGATGAATTAGTATCACATAGCAAGGAAAATACACTCATGCCATTTTCTCTAAGCTATTGTCTCTAAGAGGGTAGCACTTTCACTAAAATCTTCTAAATAATTAAGTTTAATAACAAATTTCAAGATTGTAAAAAATTTGAAAAACAAAATATTTTCACCAAAACATCTAAAGATATAATTCACAATGTAAAAGACACAGATGTATGAAAAATAATGGTGATTTTTTAGGGCATCAGAGTGAAAACTTCATACATATATTATAAAATACTTAAGGAAAATCCCATGGATGGAGGAGCCTGGTAGGCTGCAGTCCATGGGGTCGCTAAGAGTCCGACACGACTGAGCGACTTCACTTTCACTTTTCACTCTCATGCATTGGAGAAGGAAATGGCAACCCACTCCAGCGNAAAAAAAAAAAAAAAAAGCCTGTTTTGTGAATAAAAAAGACCCAAGTTTTTCCCACAATCCTTGTTACTGACTGAAATCTTCTCTAAGTAAACTGATTATGTCAACATGTGAATAATTTTCAGAATCACCTACCATGGTCACCGTAGAAGTTACTGGCAACCCACATACCCACCCACAAAGAAAAGTGCATTACTTAGGATTATTTGGTTGCAGATGACAGAAACAGACTCTGGTTAATTTAAGCAATGTAATAATAACAATTATAAAAAATAAATTACGGACTCTAATGAAAAAGTGAACAATCAGGGCTTGGAAAGAATAGGATCAAAGATGCTCCAAGAAATTAGGAAAGAGGCATTAACAGATTATCTCTTCAAGGGATGGCCTGTGGAAGGGCTCATTTCAATGCTCTGTGTCAATATCCACTCACTGAAGATTCAGAGAAGGTACGATTAGTCTTAACCTCAGACATGTGTCTAATCAGTGCACATGACTCTCACTAGAACAGCGTGGAAGTTTTCCTTTTCCCCAGAAGGAAAACTATAATGTTAGTAACAAAAAAAGGGGGAAGGGCTGCTGAGTGATCAAAACCATAGATTCCAAGGTAGCCCATCTCAGAGAATATTGGTTCTGAAGAGAAGCAAGCCTTGGTTTATGAAATCCATTCGGGCAATTCGATCCATATTGCCACTGCAGCAAAAGAACTTACATTATTAAAATCTTTTCATTTAGAAACAAATCTGATGTAAGAATGCATACTTTTAAAATGGTATTTCCCAGCCTTTCTATTAAAAGCATTTCACCTACTCAGGCAGCTGCACCTGTGTACACATCTTGCCATCATAAGTCCTCATAAAGCACAGATTAAGGTTTCAAATCACACTCAAAGGAACCAGGACTCCTTGGAAGGTTCATGTTTTAGAACAGAAACAAATAGGATGGTGGCAGAACATCCTATGGTTATAGAAGAACAAGCCTTTTCTAAGATGATAGCCTGTGGTGAAATGACAACAGATCCAAATGAAAGAACCGCTACTCAATACCGTGATGATTCAAACTTTCAAGCCAAAATACAATAACAATTGTGGCTCATTAGAACAGTTGAGAGTATGGAGGGCAGAGTTCATTATGGCACGGAAACAGAACATTTAGAAGGCTTCCGGGGGACAGAGGAGTGCGGTGCGCAGACACGTCAAAGGGTGGCTGCATGCGCGTGCCCGCCGGTCTCATCAGGAGGGTGATCAACTGAGCGCGTGGCCTCAGCTGAGCCTGCCCAGCTGTGCAGTCCACTGGCACGGAGAGAGTCTTTTCAGCCCTTGGTTCTTTCTTCTGTCATTTTAGGGAATAACTCTCTTTTGAAAGCAACTGGCCTGCTACCAGAAAGGGGATCGTCATCTAAGACCAGTGGACATGGAGCCTGGCATCGGTGGCATCCACAAGTTGCGGTTTTGTTAGGTATTTGTCACCTTGAAAAATGTTCGAGGAACAGGACCATTCCTCGGGTGGACATGGACTCTTTTTTTTTTTCTGTTCATGTGGAGCAATGACAAAATCCTGTTTTGAGAACTAAATCGCATGCGGTCGTACAGTATAAATCATGGAAGTCTGGGTGGAGCAGTTGTAGGACATTATAAAGCTCGTGCACTTGGGGTCACTAGAAATATGTGGGTAGATGATGCTAAGAAGTTTTATGTCCAGATAGTCTACTGGCACGAGTTTGTGAGCCCCGTGGGAATGCTGACCTCACCACGTACTGGGAAGCCAATGTAGAAGTGAGGTCTTTTGCTGTGATTGAACATGCCAACCTTGACGAGGCTTACGGAGACTGACCAGTGCCTTCGGGGAGAGACTGCAAAAGCTCCGGGATCAGCCTGTCTTAGCCGATTTGTTGCAGAGCACCTACATTGAAGGGTTGCCCCAAGGCCCTCCAGCAACAGAAGGGAATGTGCAGAAAGGAACTTCCAGAGTATCACATTGTTTCTGCTTCCAGCCTTTGGAACTTGCTTTGTTTGGTCACTCTGATCCTCCTTGGATTGATTAAAAGGAAGCTTACCCTACAATCTGAATAAATCACAAGGGCTCACATGGAAGGATATACAGATTCTCTCATCTTTCCAGGTAAGTAGATGTTGATAAGCTAAGCTGTGAAAGAAGTCATCCGTTAACTTTGTTTATGCTGTTTTGTTGAACAAATTCTCTTAGTCCATAGTTTTTCATCTTGTGGTTTGTGCACTTTGAATCATTTTTCTTCAATTTGCCTTTTTAGTATTTCAACTGTATGGAATTTACATTTTAATTTGATTTAAGGTAGGGAGCCACCTTAATTATTAGTCTTATTAGAAAAGGTTCAGTTTTCCCAGCAATTATTTATTAAATAATCCATTCTTTCTTAACTTCTTATATGTGTGGGTCTGCTTCTGTAGTATCCCATTAGTTTGCTTCTGTCACAGAAACACATTTTGTAGTATTTCATTATAGTTGATAAGGACTCCTCTACTTTTGATTTTCAAAATTGTCTTGGCTGTTTATTCACCTTTATTGTTCAGCATATGTGTTAGAATATTAGTTGAATTCCTCAAAAATCATTATGAAATTACATTGAATTTACATACTTAGGGAGGACAATTATCTTAATGTTAAATTATCCCAACAACGAACTTTTTTTCACCAATTTTTTAGATTTTCATTTATGTAAGAGTTGGACACGACTGAGTGACTGAACTGAACTGAACTGAACAGCTGCAAAATTATTTCAGAGCATGCACAAATTTTTCCTTCAGCTACAGTGAAAATAAATAATCTTGCCTTAAACTCATCAGTCTTTTCTAAATGTGCAAAAACTTGAGGAAGACTTTTCACAATAATTATCAACTCTGAAAACAAGAATCATTTTCTCATAAAATCAAGATAAATTAACTTTTTAAACTGCTTTTATTGAATATGCCTCCCAGATAATTACTATAATAGTTTGTTTTCAACTAGTTCTCTTTGAATTATCATATTAAATTATGTTCACTTGATAAATATGACATAACTTTTAAGCATATTCACTGGACCAAAACTGAAAAACTTCTTTAATTAGCTTGAAATTGCTACTTTTCTGTGGATGAGCAGCTAACTTGCAGCACTCCACTCCTTATAGTTTAGTAATGGATTAAAGTGATTAATATAAATAGCTCTCTATTTTTTTTAAAAAAGGAGAATTTCATACTTTTGCTTCTATACAGTTCACTTACCTTATGGATGACTCTTGTTCCTTAATCAAATTCCACCAAAAATTTTATTAAACTAAAAAGAGAAAAAATATCATTATTCTAGTGTGATCAGGCAAATGTTTCATGCTATCTTTAAAGTACAAAAGTTTGATTCCTTTATCATATTGATCATGATAGTGAAAGAAGCAGAATGCAGGTTACCAGGGCTGCTCAGACGGGGAAGGACTGCCATGTAGTGCCAGTTTCATTCTCATAGAGACTATCACTAGTTAAAATATACTTGAAATAGAACGTTCCTTTTTATTATCTGAACTTTACCAAGAATTCGGTGTACTAAAATAAAGAGGAAAGTATCTTGATGGGAATAATTCATTTTTATATGTAAATTCAGTATAGTTGGTTTACAATGTTGTCTTAATTTCTGCTGTGAAGTAATTCAGTTATATATATTCTTTTTTTTTTTTT